>VMDO01027417.1:0-25281 GCA_007922755.1 Pedetes capensis
AAGAAGAAAGAAAATGTAACAATCTGTAAAAAGTATAATACAGCATAACCAAATGTGATTTATCCCAGAGTACATTTTAATAATCGAAAATGAATCAATGCAATTCACCATTTTAACAAACTAAGAAAAACTGCATGATCATATCAATATATGCAGAAAAAGCATTTGACACGATTCAACATTCATTCCTGAAAAAACTTGGAGCAAATTGTGAATAGACAGAAACTTCTTCAATCTGATAAAAGCCATTTTAGAAAAACCGAAGCTCACCTGTAAGCCCTTACTACTACAGATGTGGTCCACAGATGGGTAACATTAATGTAATCTAGGAGCTTGCTACAGATACAGAATCTCCCATCTATCATAAATCAGAATTGGAATTTTAGCAAGATCCTCAAGAGATTTGGATGCATAGTAAAGGTCGAAAAGTATTGCATTAAGGCATTGATTAACAATCAATACTTATTCTCAATTGCCTCCTTAAGCATGCCACAGAGAGAGAATGTTGTGAATCTCCTTTGCCCTAGATGTAAAATGGAGATACATATATTCCCTAGGTTGCTTTGAGTAATATATTAAATAAGATAATGAATATGAAATGTGCGTCTCACTGTTGTCATTTTTAAGCAATTAAAATAAAAATTTTATCCTTAGTAACATGGATCTATAGTTAATAAAATGGATTCATAGAAACTTTCACCTAAAATAGCATCTAGTCCGTTCCGTCATTTCACTGATGATTAAACTAAATTCCAGAAGTGTCAAGTGACCCCTCCCAGGTTATATATCAGAAAGGTTTCTTGATTTCATCTAAAATGTCCTCTTTGGTATACTTCAAGCTCTGACTTATTTAATTGCATGCTCATACAAGGTAATCCATAAAAATGACAAAAATGATCACTGATTTTATGCCTCTCTTTGTAAATCAGATAAAACATTGCAGCTATTTTGAAATTACAAGAAAATGTTTTTAGAAATGTTTATCAAAAATAAAAACAATTTTTTCTTTAGAGAGAGAAGGCAGAAGGCTTTCTTTCTTCCTATCAACAAAGAATATGTGAACAGCAAAAGTTACAATCTCATGAAAAATGTGGACTGAACTACTTAGTATTTTTCCATATTATACTATGAATTATGTATCAATTAGGAATGTCTTTAAGCATAGCAAATAAATACAAAGTTAAGTTGGAAAAAGTGGTGAACATTTTGCATTTAATATACAAAATGGTAGACTAGCCAAATCAAATGGTTTGGTAGATAAAAGTTCATGAATATTAAAGTGTTATGTTGTTTCATTTTGATTAATATTTATAAATAGCTATACACTGTTATATGTAATAATAAATGCATCTCTTCATGAAGCTGTATAAAAGCTGTAAAATAATTAACAAATGATTTAGAAAACTCTTAGGTAAAAAAGAATAAGGAATGAGAGAGAATGGACTGGTTGTAATTCTGAAAAGAAATTAAACTGCTTTTCAAAATGGTATTCTTGGATGTTAAGCTCTGTTCTTTATGATGAAAAAATCAAAACAAAAAAATTTATACCTTCTTAAGCTGGTTTCCTGTCAAACAATTTAATTGGATTTACTATGTGGCAGAATCAGGTGATTCTGATATGCCAAAATCCATGTTTAAACCAGAAGAAAGAACCTGTTTGCTAAAAACAAAAGTTGTTTCTGCTTTTGTATGTAAGCAAGTCACCTCTCTTGTTTGCACACTGAAAGGATCTGATATTTTCTCAAATGGACACAGTCCAAATACATGGAACACAGTATTAATGAATCCTAGCCCTCCAAGATTTTATTTTTTATAAGACCATAATCAGATCATTGCTCTAAAGAAAGCATAATCTTCATATATGAAGACAGCTACTGTGTGAAAAAATTGGACATGATTTTTATTTCATGTTGAGTAAGCCTAAACCCAGAACATAGATAAAAAGTAAAATGATTACTTTGGTCTAGAAGGCAAAGAAAGTATCTATTTTAGAGAGAGTTGGTACAGCTGAGAAGGATTTTTATAAAAGTATAATGTTTTAATAAGAATTAGGCATCAAATCTTTCTAGTTCAAAAGAATCATTGATGAAGCCTACATCTGTAGCATTCTATTTTATTTTTTAAAAAACTGTTATAATTCCCAGTACACAAGGTATATCTTGAGGAATGGCTTAAGATTCTTCCACTTATATTCTCAGGGATATCTTTCTAAAGCTATCAAATCATTAAGACAGTAGGGGTCATAGTCATATGAGAGAGTGATGTGAGCTTTAGGAGAGGCATGCTGAGTTACAGGGACTATGGAAGTGGGAAGAACAGGAATTGAGGTGAAGCTTAACTTTGTATTCCTCACAGTCTCTCTTCTCTGACCCCACCAGTTGCTCTTCTCCCTTCTGGTTCTGTCCCACTTCTAGAGTTTCTTGAGAAGCCAGAGAATTAACAAATAAACAAACAAAAATGACAACAAAAATGGCCAAAAAAAAAATAGAAAAGAAAAACAACTAACCAACTAAATAAACAAACAAACAAAAAGGAGATGAACTGGATCCAGAGTGTTATTTAAGAGCCTTCCACTTGGAATAGTCTCTTGAATGGAACTTTACAAAACCAAGCGAACAAAACAAACAAAAGTAGAAAAAGGAAAAAAACAAAGATTTCAAATACTGGAAACATTTCCACTGTGAAAAACCTCACCTCAGGCAATTTATGGGACATTGTTGTTAGGTGCCATTGAGTCAGGTCTAACTCACAGCGTATGTACAATAGAACCAAACACTCTCAATACTGTGCCATGCCTTGCACTATATCAGTGCTTCTCTGCTATTCATAGGGTTTTCAGTGGCTGATTATTTCAGCCATTGCCTGGAGAGTGTATTGCTATGTTCTCCCATTTTTTGCAGTGCTTAGGATCAAACCCAGGACCTCAGAGATCACAAAGCAGCATTCTACCAACTGAGCTAACTTCCAACCCTATGGGATATAGTTATGCTAAATTAACACCTTTAAATAAATGATGTAATGGATATAAATATAGGCAAGATATATTGGTGCTGCAACAATGGCTCAAACATAAAAAGATCTTGTGTATGGCACAGTGTTAGGTAGTGTTTTGTTCTGTTGTACACAGGGTTGTCATGAGTCCAGTCCAACTACATGGCACGTAACTACAACAGCATGACATAGGGGATAGGGGAGAAAAAGACCTAAGCATTGCAAATACTATTTGGCTGCATGAAATTTAATTGTTAGCTGCCGGGTCCAGATCCACTCATGATGGGCAGACAGAGTCCCCACATGAGGAAGAGTATCTTTAATAAAGGCATTGGAAGGAAAATCCACTGAAAGGGGAGGAGTAATCCTAGCCTCAGAGGGAAAGTCTGCTGAGAGGGGAATAGTACCTCCAAAAAGGTCTCTTCATGGAAAAGGACTTGGAACCCATCTTTTCTCAAATTTTTATTGGTCACTATTGTAGATTTCTAGAAATATTAATGAAAACTAATCTTCTGGCTCTGTGGGCTATGCTAATTCAGATTGGGAGTTGACAAACCTCAAGCTTTCTTGAACGGAAATCCCTGAATGACTTCCAACAGCATAAACTCCTTAACAAAAGCCTTTGTACTGACAGCTTTACAGTAAGCAAAAGCACCCATTCTTCAGAACAACAGACTCAATGGGGTGACACACAAGTGGCAGTTAACCGCCCTAAATTCCTGCATAAAGATTAAGAATAGTCAATTGTTACAGGAAATGCAGATGCTCAGGTCATCTTTGTTTATTTCTTTAAAATAATCACACTTTGTCTCTGAGTTCCTCTTCCACTTTGACTGATTACCACCTGACACTCATGTGACAATTGATCAGGTGATTCCATCAATGCAACCAACTTCCTTGTCTTTTTCTGACCTTTCATAAGATTTAATGAATTGTAATTCTGTATAAAAAGGCTGGATAATCTGGAAATAAATGGAACAAGATCACACTGCCTCCGAGCTGCTGTGTTTGTTACCCACCTGACGCCTCATCTGCCTTCAGCAGACCCTGGATTCTATCTAGGCTGCAGCTGGTCTGCGGCAGTTAGCACAATATCAACATTATACATGAATAGTTAAGGCCTCCTGTATTCTTCATTGTATATCTTAGAAAATTCCCTAGAAACCATTGGACAAATAACTGTAAGTTGAATAGGAATGTGATTTATTTCAGTCCTGCTCATTTTGTGACCATTAAGAATATTTACAGGTTAGCTGAAACAGCTCCTAGTGATAGGAAGAAAAGTTTTACTCAAAAGTCTTCAAAGGAACATTATAGAAAAACATGGCTCTAGGGATTACAGCTGGTGACAAAATTCTATTAAAAAAAAAGTTCAGATATAAACAAGCCATATTTGACAGTGGTAATGGTTCCAGAAAAATTAAATTGAGTTTATTAAAATATTTTCATTCTTTTTTCTTCTACTTAAATATAAACACTATTAAAAGTAGCTCTAATATTTATTGCCTTATGAGGGGGTGAATTATTTACTTAACTCTGATTATGGTACCTTGAATGGTCTTAAAACACTTAACCACGGTTTCAAATTTTAAAATACCTCCTAGAATATGATATGGTCACTTTCAATTTCCATTTAATATTTTTAGAAGATGAAAAATACAAAACAAAACAAGTTAATTTTCTTCTGTGTACATAGTCATACACATATACATCTATCCTTCTTTCCGTTCTCCCTAGATATACTTGATATGGATGATTTCTGTCCAAGATAGGGGTATTTGCCTACTTAGATCAACTCTATTTGTTACAAAGTGAAAATAAATCTGCCCAGTTTACCATTTCCTTCAAAAAGTTAAAAATAAAACCAATCATCAGGAGAGAAAAAGAGCTGTAAACATTCTGTCTGTGGATGGTTTATCCCCTTCCCATTTGTCCCCCCAGGATGTGTCTGTGTTTCTAGTGACTAGCAGATCCCACATTTATCCACGTGTGTTTCTCTGTGATGATCTGACTTTCCAAGAGTGATGATGGTACATATCACATCTTGCCCAGCATTAGCGACTCCTCTCCCAAGCATATGAGCCATAAGATATATGAAACTTCATTTTGGCTAATGTTTATAAAATATACATGGTGGATAGATAGCCCACTTCTCTTGCCCATGAGCATTCTTTTTAATTTTTTATATCAGTATTAAACTATTCCTTCTGGTTAGTGTTGGCATATGGTACATGCTGACAATTAACATTCCACACCTTCCCCCATCTCATATCTTTGGGAAATCTAGTTCTTCCCTAACAAAGGAGAGGATAAAAGATTGTTGTTGTTATGTGCAGTGCCGTGGAGTCAGATCCAACTCATAGGAACCCTATATACAACACAACAAAACACTCCTGACTCTGTGCCATGCCCAGCACTGTCAGTGCTTTGCTGCCATTCACAGTGTTTTCAATGGCTGATTGTTTCAGGATTGCTTTGGGAATGGATTGCTATGTTCTCCTCCCATTTTGCAGTGCTGGGGATCCAACCAGGGCCTCAGAGAGTGCAGAACAGCACTCTACCAACTGAGCTAAAGGATAAGAGTTAAGTTGTTCTTAAGCAGTGGAGGGTCAGTGTGTTTCAACACAGAAGGCCTCTCCTTCCAGTGTCATAACCCTTGACCAAGAGTATACTACCCTGGAAACTGGCTCTCAGAGGGGCCTAGTTGGGGGTAGGGTCAGCCATATGCATGGTCACCTAGCTTTCTCATGTGGCTTAGAGGCCACTAAGCTAGAACAAAAAAGCTTGGTTGTAGGGGGATATGCGAGTCAATGCTCCTGAACTTTGTAATCAAGGTAAGGATCCTGAAAGGTAGCCTTGAAAGGAGCTGGCCCCTCTACCTCTAGTATGGGGAAAGCTTCCTCTCAGTAGCATAGCTTATTTGAGGGGTTGCCATATCATTCAGTGCCCCAACTGGGACATTTATGGAGCAAAACAAGGTGGCATTAATAATTCTCTTGGGATAATAGGAATATTCAGGACTGTTGCAGGCCAAACAGGATGTATGCTCACCCTACTTAGTTAAAAGTGTGTCAGCTCTTACAGCAATCCATCCATCTGCAGATCATTTTCTACTGTTTACAAAAGCCTTACATCTGTTTTCAGTCTTTAGTTCTTCAATAAACCAAGTCTATTTTTGAGGTTCTCTCCACAGTGCAATGGAGTTGACTTCATGCTGCACAAATTTTTGAGACTGGCAAGCTAGAGAAGAGAGACCTGTTTTTCCCCAGGATCACGTACAGAGAACACCACTGTTACCAAGGTGTGTGTCATCTTCTAACGTCCTTTGCTTTGCCCTCTGTTGAGGATTTAAAAAGAAGACATAAAAAGAAAAAGAAATCTCTTCTGTGAGCCATTTAGCAACATTTTTGGCCCAATCAGGAGTACATACTTGGGTTGTGTGGATGCAGAAAAGGAGTGCTGCTCTGCTTGCTTCACAGAGAGTAAAACAAAAGCCTCTTCCAAACCGTAGCTAGTCATTGCAATTGACTTTGTTGATGTGGCATACTGTATGTCAGTGAGGTCTCCGGGCAAGAGTTGTTCTGGGAAAATGTTCCAGGCCTGAGTAAGTGGGAAGTTATATGTAAGCTTGAATGAGAATAAACTTAGAGTTTGATTTTCAGACTTGAGATAGATTTTACAAGTCATCTGTATAGCCCTTATATTTTACAGATGAGGAAACTAAAGCCCAGAAAGGTGAAGAGCTCTGCCTACTATTGTTGTTGTTGTTAGGTGCCGTCGAGTCGTGTTCGACTCATAGCGACCCTCATAGGGTTTTCAATGGCAGATTGTTTATTTATTTATTTTTTGGGGATTGCCTTGGGAGTGGGTTGCCATGCCCTTTTCCCATTTTTGCAGTGCTGGGAATCGAACTCGGGACCTCAGAGAATGCAGAGCGGTGCTTTACCAACTGAGCTAAATCCCAGCCCCTGCCTACTATAGGAGGGCATAAACGGAAGTTTCCAAATTCCTTTTTCTCAGGACTCCTGAAGCAGTTTGATTTTGATGTGCAAGGCCAAGGACACTATGCACGTGGACCGCTATGATATGATTCAGAATTGTAACATATGGGAGTGGTTTTCATTAAATTTTAAATTAGTTCAATATTACAATTTGGATTACCCTCTGTAAATTAATAATACTTGTTTATTAGCTTTAATTTTAGTTCTACTAATTACCAAGGAAAACTTGGAAAATCATTTTTCACTGTGATTTCTTCCCTTGCAAGTTGTAGGCTGAGGTATATTCTTTCAAAAGTTCTCCAATAGTCAACTTTTGATTTCACCATTCTGACATGTGAAGTCATTTGAATAATAATAATATGTTGTTGTTAGGTGCTGTGGAGTATACAGAGTAAAATCTCAAGCCAGTAGGAAGCTAGTAGAGGGGCAGGTGAAAATATCCCTGGTATTATTATTATTATTATTATTATTATTGACTTTTTTCTTCCCTACTCCCCCTCCTAGTATTTCTCCCTCCTTCCTCATTATTTCCTATATTCCTATTTCTCCTTCCTTTCCTTATATTCCTAAAATTCCTCACCATAACATTTATTTTCTTTCCAATACAAGAGCATATAAAGTGAAAGTGATGTTAATACCAAAGTCACAAAGATAGAAAGAGGAAGAAAGAAAGAAGGAAAGAAAGAAAGAAGAAAGAAAAAAAAAAGAAAGAAAGAAAAGAATGAAAGGGAGGAAGAAAAAGAAAGAAAGAAAGAAAGAAAGAAAGAAAGAAAGAAAGAACGAACCAAAGAAACAAAGAAAGAAAATCTTTTGAATCTAATAATCACAGTTTGTACTTCCACAATAGTCCAATATTTGTAGGGAGAGCAATAGACTCATCCTCTGACTAGATGCTCATCTTTAGAAGGTGACCTCTGGTCATTGAGACATTACTTCTTGTTGTTGTTAGGTGCCTTAGGTGCTGTAGAGTCATGTCTGACTCATAGCGACCCTCATAGGGTTTTCAATGGCTGATTGTTTCAGGATTGCCTTGGGAGTGGATTGCCATATCCTTCTCCCATGTTTGTGGTGCTAGGAATTGAATTTGGGCCCTCAGAGACTGCAGAGTGGTGCTCTACCAACTGAGCTAAATCCCAGCCTGAGGCATTATTTAGGCCCTTATAAATTTTACATATGTGGGAATGAAAAGTTGTCCATGAATAGCAAGGATGCACTTTTTCCCAGTAAGTTGAAAATCAAACATGACAAAAGGCATCAAGTTCTGGGGAAGGTTTGAGGCCTTGACTGTTTTGGAGAGAACAGATGTGGTCAGTAAGAATCCAACCACTATGAAAAACAGAGAATAATGCAAAAATTTCTGGATCTCAAACTTTATCCACTTTAGTAGCTGTTGTGTTATCATGGGAAAAAAAGGAAATTAAATACTTCTTGATGCTTAAATATAGTTTTAACTACAAATAACATAAAATGGTTCACATTGCAGACCTATTTTATTTCAAAACATGTCACACATATGCCCGTGCATTCACCCCCACACAACAGACAAACACATACAAAAGGAGGGGGGAAGCTGGGCACGGTGGCATATGCCTATAATCCCAGTGACTTGGGAGCCAGAGGCAGGAGGATTGCAAGTTTGGAACCAGAGGCAGTCTGCATAATTTAGTGAAACCCTGTCTCAAAAAATAAAAAAAAATGGATTGAGGGTGCAGCTCAGTGGTACAGTACTTGCAGCACATGCAAGCACAAGGCCTTTGGTTCAACCCCCAGTACTACAATAAATAAATAAATAAATAAATAAATACATAAATAAGCAGGGAAAGTGAAAGGAGAGGTCAGTGGTAGTGACTTGAAAAGAATAAAAGAAGTTTGTGCTTTGTTGTCACACTTTATTGATAGCTGGCAGCCGTATTTTCCACTAGGAATCAGTAATCCTACAGTAGGACTTACGGTAGGTAAGTCTTGCACAAATGTTGAGGAGCAACCTTCTTAACACAATGAGAGCTCCTTTAATATCTTATCCCCCAGAGTTAGCTTCTCAATACACAGGGATTCTAAGGGGATACACAGAAACTCCTGTTTAGTCTCAATGTTGATCAAAAGATTCAATTTTTAGAGAAAGGCAGATTGTGCTAATTGTATTTACTGAAAGGAATAATATCTCTTCCCTTTCTCTTTTGGTTTTGAATGCAGAGATTTCTGTTAATATGTTGTTGTTGTTAGGTGGTGTCCAATCAGTGTCTGACTCAGAGCGACCCTACATACAATAGGCAAAACACTATTGCCAGTGCTTCTCTGCTATTCATAGGGTTTTCAATGGCAGACTGATTTTTGGGAATGGATTGACAGGTCCTTCTCCCAAGCCTATAGTATCTGGTGTTCCCAGGCTGTCTTCCATGCAAATACTAACCAGGCCCAACCCTGCTTAGCTTCCAAAATCTGATAGGATTGGACACCACAGTGCTATGGCTACAGGTGTTTATATGTTACAAACATCATATTCTCGGTTTCTGTTATGCTTAGGAGATGTGAAATATATGCTAATAAAAATCTCTTCAGTTTTTCACTGGAAAAAAAATGAGTAGCATAAATTTGGACAAAAAAAAACCTTTGTTCTCTAAATATACTACGATCTCTGTATTTTCATAAACTCAACCCTTTAAAAAGGACAGACATCCTTTTGTCCATCAAACCTAAACATTTGAAAAACCAGTAGAAAATATTGCCAAATGGGTGCAGGATTCAGTTAGTCTGTATACAATGTACAAATTTCAACTGAAGGATCATGGTTGTAGGCAATAAAGATAAAAATGGATGAACTATCTTCAAATTAAAACTTCTGTATATTAGACGACAATATCCATACAGTGAAAGGCAGACTTGAGAATGGGAGAAAATACTGGCAAATCTGGGTCTAATAGGAGATTAGTATCGAGAATATATAAAGAACTCAAACAATTCACCAATACCAAAAACATCAAATAACTGGATTAAAAAATAGGAAAAGTACTTGCAAAAACATTTCTCCAAAAATGTACAAATGACCACTAAACACACTAAAAGATGTTTAATATCACTATCCATTGTTGTTGTTGTTGTTGTTAGATGCCACGAAGCCAGATTTGACTCATAGTGACCCTCATAGAGTTTTCAAAGGCTGATTGTTTTGGGGATTGCTTTGAGGGTGGATTGCCAAGTCCTCTCATTTTTTTTGTGGTGCTGGGGATAGAACTTGTGTCCTCAGAGAGTGCAAAGTAAACACTCTATCAACTGAACTAAACCCCAGCTCACAAATACAATGTAGGCTCCTCTTATTTTCTTTCAGATCTCTTGTCATTAATATTTGTGTTCAACAATTTTATCAAACATGGGTAAGAATAAATTCTTTTAATCCAGTATATCTGCAAAAAGTCATTTTAAATGACAGTAAATTCTTTTGGTAGCTGGGATCTTTTTAGAAAACATTTATCTAGTACAGTTATTTCCTTCTATTTAAATTTCACCACAAATACTAAAGATCTAAAAATATGTGAAGAGTTTTCTAATGGCAAGTAAATAAACCTCTCCCTTTGTGCTCCTGTGGATCAGAGGTGCCCATGAATTTGAACAACTCCTGGGCTATTAGTGCAGCTTTCATGCTGGCTTTGGTCTCAGAAGAGAGAAACAATGGCGTATACTCCCCCCATAAGGACACCAGGTAGAACTACCCTCTGGAACATGGGTCCCCAACTGCACCCTCCCCCCTACCCCTGCCACAGACCAGTAGTCATCCATGGCTTGTGAGGAACCAGGCTGCACAGCAGGAGATGAGCAGCCAGTCAGGGAGTGAAGCTTCATTTGTATTTATAGCCACTCCCCATCACTCAAATTACCAACTGAGCTCAAGATTGTCTTGCACAAAACCAGTCTCTAGTACCAAAAATGCTGGAGATTGCTGCTCTGGAAGACTCTCATGGTGGACCTGGAACCTGCTCTCTTTTGTTCAAGGTTTGTTTATAAACAAAGTTCTGGACTGAGCTAATACTTTTTCCTCTATAAGCATCATGGGTATTTATTTAAACGTGGGACTCTCTATGGAAAATCAAACATAAGATAAATTTATAAGTGAATACACCCTGATACACTCAATGACCAAGATAAGAGTCTAACGCTTCCACTAATTTGGGAAATCTAAGAAGCAAACTCCAGTTGCATGTAATAAATAAACATCACAGTTCACTGAAACTGATTGGTTTAATCAATCTTCCAAAAATTTCTTGTTTGTTTGTTTAAATCTGGGGTTAGGAAAAGATGTGACTCTTCCAATGGGTTGGCATTAGATTTTGGCAGAGAGGGCAGCCCGTCTGGCATGTGGTAGTGCTGAACCCACCAAGAGCACAGATTCAGGGACATAGCCCTGGGCAGGGGGACAGTCTCGGATTCCTATGATGGATTTTGAAATGTGTTTACTGTTCCATTCCTATTCTTCACGCATTTGTACTTTGCTATTTAAAACATTTAAATTTTAGAGTCCCATTGAAAGTTCCAACTTGGTGCTGTGTTTATGTTATTTGTTCACATTCTTGTTAAAAATGTTATTTGCATCTCAATCCCCCACCCCCGCAAAATACACTGGGGTTTTACTTTATTTAGCTAGAATTTCCTGAGTCCCCAAGGGAATTAGAATTAGGGTTGGCAGTTTAAACAATACATCCTGTATAAAAGTTATAGCACAATGAAGGCATCTACAGAGATGGAGTCTCATACAAAGGCTGCAAATTTTTACCCAGAAGTTCAGCATATCTGTACCCAAAGCATCATCAATGACCTTCCTGAAATACTGAGGTCTTTCCCTTTGAAGAAAATGTTTCATGAGGCAGTGATGTGCCAGTGTCTCAAATGATGTGTGAGTAGCCAGGGTAAGTGATCCTCTTCTTCCCTTATGGAACAAGTAATGCATTGTAACCCCTCACAGAAAATTCCAGCTGTCCCCTTACACACCAGTCTTTTTGGCAAAAATTCAGATTTTTTTCCCTTTTGAATAGTCACAATTCATAGAGAAAGCCAGACACAAATTTCTTTTTCCGACTGACTGTGTTTCTTTGGCTATCTTATCCCTAATTGCTCCTTGCAAATCTACACTTCCATGCTGGTAAACTAGAGGGGACCAGTTTCATGAGCTAGTAAATAAAAGATTCAAAAATTTGCTTTTTGAGACACATACAACATTTATTGCCAATTTTGATTCAAGTCAAAAGGAAAATTGAGTAAATCATTAGGAGCTGCAGGTGTGCTTGGAGAGGGAGAAGGCTTCTTATTCAGGAACTATAGATAATCCCTCTTATAAAATTTCCCTAGTTGTAATTTTTTTCTCATCCCTTGGGGAAATACTGTAAGCAGGAAATCACATATGTGCATTAAAAGTGAGGTGATAAGCCAATTTTACCAGACGGTACTTTTGGGAAGGGACTGTGAACTTTGAAATTGTGTTGACTCTTCAAAATTTTCTGATTTACTTGAACTCAGTTTCAGCCAGGTCATATGATATATGATGAACTCATTTTTTGTGTTTTTGTACATGCCTGTGGATAAACATCCACAATAATGCCATTGGAATTGGCAGGAAGTCTCTTATTTCCTGTTCTTCGCTGTGCTGTCAGTGAGGGGAACATCTGAGCAAAGGCTTTGTCCTTTGGGTTTTTTCCCCCTTGATTTTCTTTTGTCTACTGAGCTGAACTTTGTGAGTCCTCACTGAGATAGGGGCACTCAGGTGAGAGGAGAGCTAAGTGAGGCTCACTCATGAGCATTTTTAAGAAGCAAAGATTTTTTTTTCCTTCTACATAGCTGATCTGAAGTGGGTCAGGATTTGAGGAGCAAATATATTTTGGTGATTCTAATGCACCAGGCCCTATGCTGGGTGTTATATTTTTCACCCTCACATAGCTTAATAACTCACAAAGTGAGTTACATATATCTTTCAGTCACGGGAACTCATGGAACTCATATTTGAGGGCACAAATGAATGGAGCAGGTAGAGTAATTTGTGTGTGTGTGGTGGAAGAAGCTGGCAAGAAAGGCTGAAGTGAGGGGTCAGTGAGGTAGAAGATGGAAGAAATGAATTGGCTTCTCAGGCACAGAGAGCTTAGAGTAACAAAGGATATTCCATGCAGAGGAAAAGGCATGAAACAAGGAGAAGTAATTCTGGTTTTTAGACGTTTGTTACTTGAAGGGCTTGGATGCCAGGCAGAACAGTGTACAGTTTATGATGTGGACAATAAAGAACTTGTTGAAGAGTCAAAAGCAGGTTGTTGACCCAAATATGGACCTTGTCAGATATGGCTGGGGCTAGATCTTTTTAACCTCAAGCTCCCTGAGACTTTGCAGAGGTCTGGTTTAGATCCTTTCCTGTGCTCCTCAGATCTCTCTTTAGGTCTGCAGGACGTATTCCTTCATTAGGGATGCTGCTGGCAGATAGAGTGCTCTTGTCAGCCTTCTCTCAAAATTGCCTCAGTTGAGGACAGTTCCTTGATCCTTCCTGGGGGAGCCCACATCTGAAAACTGGTCAAGGTGGTAGAAACTAGGATAAAGGACTGATTCCCTTGCTCTGATTTAGGAAGTCTCTGATCAATCATTCTGGTTTCAGTGCTACCTGCAAAGTCTACAGAGGTCATATTGCAATTACTCTCCACGCCCAATTTCTCTGTCTGTCCAGTCTTGCTTCCTTTTCTTCCTTTCTATTGTTGCTGATTTCAAGAGTACTGCCCGTAAACGTCCAGTACATTAATCTCCATCCCAGAATCTGCTTCCTAGACAACCCAATCCACAACAAGGTGATTTTTCTTCTGTTCCAACAAGTCACTAATAAAACTTCTGGGAAGGTTTATGGGGGGTGGGGGTGGGCAGGGAGTTCAGCTACCACATTGCTAAGTCTTGTGGCAAATGGATGGGATTATCTTCAACTTCACAAGAGTTACCAGCTAGTTATTAATCAAAATATTTGTCACACAACATTAGACAACATGGAGTAACTTGGTATAGACTCCAAGGCACAGAAATAATACAATAGATAGCATCCAATGGCAGAAATGAGCAGTTCTCACAGGGATATGAGAAGGCAAGGCCAATAAGGCCAATGTGGGATGGGATGTTCAGGGAAGAGTTCATGGGAGATGCTGTAGGATGAGAGGGCTTGGGAGAAGCTGAGAGGAGGAATATACGGGTACTTCCAATTACGGATATAAAATGAGTGGAACTTGGAAATTTGTATGTTAGAGATACTTGAAGTCAATACATCTATCAGAACTTGAATGATTATCTCAGAAAATAAATATATCAAGTGCTAAGGCTGGGAAAGATGGAGGTGTAGTATGTAGGGACCTGAGAGGTTTTGAGCAGACAGTGTTCTAAAAGATGGTATTTTGTCTCTAAGTGTCCCAGGAGGGCCACTATCTCAGTTAGTGATTAACCTATAGTGAGTAGGTATTTTATAATCACACTCAGTACCTGGGGCACTGAAGGACATAAAAGATATTAGAGTCTTGGGAACAAAAGCAGGTGAGCATCTTCAAAGATAACCCAAAAAGGAAGGTTTTTGAAAGGGCTGCTTTCAGTTTATGCCCTCCAAATTCTGGGGAAGGAGGAAACCACAGCACAAAATTTTGTAATCTTTGAGCATCTATGAAGTTTCAGTGATTAACTAGACAAACTGACATTCATTCCTAGAGTGTCTGATTCCATAGCTGACATACTTAACCATTTCACAATATTAACTTTGCCTAGAATCCTTACACTAGTTCTAGTGAAAAGAGAGAAGTAGTCATTTGAAAATAGATTTAATTTTTCTCCTAAATAACTACTCAGAAAAATGACTTAGCTTTTCCTCTATTCTAAGTGTATTTCTTCAAATTTTTAGTTTCTGAGTAATTACAGACATATTTCTTATTCATAAGTTTAGTTTGATACGTCGTCTTATGGCTCTGAGTCTATCTTAAGGCCTTGACTTCCTCATGGCCCATTTTGTTTTAATGCAGTTTATTGAAGTTGTAGTCATAGAACTTCTATTATGTATTTCCAGGTCAAATTCTCACAAGGAAATATATTTGGTTTAGGTCATCTTTCAGGATCAGAAAATGTGTAGTCATTACAGGAATTGGATGTTCTTCAGTGCAGTTGTTAGGGAGGGTTTGGGAGAGAGAAAACATGGTAAACTAATCATAGGGACCATGAGTGTGGGATCTTTTCTTATGAGGAAACCATGACAGGTGTCGCAATCATATGCAATCTGAAGGAATAAAGCTACATGGAAATATTATTTAATATTAGGTGATGATTCCTTTCTCTTTTAGTTCCTTCATTTGTAAGAGAAGGAGCCTGAAGTCCCTGTCAGCATTCTCCATGCTCCACTACCACCCCAGTAAAAGAAGGAACCCTGTAGTCTCCACAGAATCTCACTTATAATGCTTTGACAATCAAAGCATTAAAAAAGCATTATCTACTGTTATTGATATCAAATACTTATTTAAGGTCAAAGGCAGAAAGATTAAGTAGAACCTTTTTTTTTTAACCTTCTTTCTTCAGTGCATTTTTGATCTTGTCAGAGGTGAATAATGACTTGTACAGGATTAGACAAATTCTGATTTGGGGCATTAATGTTGAGCAAAAGCCCAATTGATACACTGTTAAACTTTCTTCAAAAACAGGGGTGTCTGACTCTTTACAACCTTAAGATCCTGCATAGTTTACATTCCTGAATAAAACGTCTTATTTTATTTTTATTTATTTATTTTTTTTGTCACCACTGAAGGGTTTTTAAATTGCTTTTTACCTAACCTAATAATCTAGACCTTCTTGTTAGGCATGATTCACAAACTGTGACTGAAAACTCTTAAAGCAGGACAATCTAATCTAACGTAAGGAAAGAGCCTATTGATGCTAATGGAAATCACTTTCAAATTGCAGGTGTCGTGCTGAAACTGTTTAAATATGAAATAGAATGTTAACCATACATTCACAGGCAGAGGTCAATTGAAAATCACGTTTAACCAAAACTGCCATGTTTTCTACAGTTTTGATTTAGAATTCAAACAGTGGTTCTCAATTGGTGTTGATTTTATTTCCAAGGGGACATCTGGCATTGTCTAAAGGCCATTTGGTTGCCACACTAAAGAATGAGGATGAGGAGGTATTACTGGAATCTAGTTGATAGGGACCGGGGATATAATGCTTACGAGAGTCTCACAGCAAAGAAAGATCCAGCCCTAAATGTCACCAGTGCCAAAGTTGAGAAACCCTGAGTAAACCACAACAGGAGTCTAATGGTGCACCCCAAAGGGACAATCATCAAGAAACACTAGCCCTAATAGAACTGAACAGTTCCCAAAAGAAGAAATACAAATGTCCAGTAAACATGAAAAAATGTTCAATATCCTTAGCCACCAGGGAAATGCAAATCAAAACTACATTGAGATTCCATCTCACCCCAGTCCAAATGGTTAACATGAACAAAACAAGCAACAACAAATGCTAGCAAGGATGAGGGGGCATAGGGGCACGTTTCACTGCTGGTGGGACTGTAAATTAGTTCCAATATAGAAATCAGTATGAAGGTTCTTCAGAAAACTAAAAACAGTGTTACCATATGATGCAGTTGTACTACTTCTAGGACTATACTCAAAGGAAGACGAATGATCATACCATAGGGACACCTGAACTTCCATGTTTAATGCAGCACTCTTCACAATTGCAAGGATATGCAATCAACCTAGATGTTCAGCAACAGATGATTGGACTTAAAATGTGATATATATCCACCATGGAATATTACTCATCAATAAAGAAGGAAATTATATTATTTGCAGCAAAAGGGATGGAACTAGGGATCATCATTTTAAGGGAAATAAACCAAACTCAAAAAGAGAAGTACCGCATGTTCTCACTCATATGTGGGAACTAGCTCTACTTTAAAGAAACACACACACACACAGTTATACACATCTAAGTTTGGAAAATATAAATAGACCCAATATGAGGAGGGACGGGACTACTGGGAGAAGAGGGTGACAGAGAAGGTGAGAGGGAGAAGGGAAACATAGAGCGGTAAGGAGGGAAAGAACAAGTGCAAAATAGAGGATGCAACTATATGAAAATTCCATAATGAATCTCACTGTGCTGTATGTAGCATTAAAAAAATTTATACTTCATGGATATCTACTGTTATTGATACATTTGATCAAAAAAATCTTTGTCTAATGTTTAAGGAAGGGCTGGGATTTAGCTCAGTTGGTAGAGCACTGCTCTGCAGTCTCTGAGGTCCTGAATTCGATTCCCAGCACCACAGAAAATGGGAGAAGGATGTGGCAACCCACTCCCAAGGCAATCCCGAAACAATCCGCCATTGAAAACCCTATGAGGGTTGCTATGAGTCAGATACAACTTGACAGCACCTAACAACAACAACGTTTAAGGAGTTGAAAATGTTAACCTTGTTTTGATAATTGTTTGATAATTATCATTCAGTCCTCCACAAATATATAGCAATAAAAAAGTAATTTAAAAGAAAGAAAAGAGAGAATGAGAAAGAAAGAAGAAAGAAAGAAAGAAAGAAAAGAAAAGAAAAGAAAAGAAAAGAGAAAAGAAAAGAGAAAAGAAAGACACTGGGAAGACAGACTAATCTGTCCTTTGACTGCTGTTAGGCTTCAAATGTTGAACGTTCTTTCTTTCTTTCTTTCTTTCTTTCTTTCTTTCTTTCTTCTTTCGTTCTTTCTTTCTTTCTATTCTTTCTTTCTTTCTGATCGACAGGGTCTTCCTATGTTTCCAAGGTTGACTGGTCTCAAAATACTGATCTCAAAAAGTCTTTCTGCCTCAGCCACCACAGTTGCTGGGACTACAGGCACATGCTACCATGCCTGCTAGGACTGGACATTTTTATAGCAGGTAAATATCTCTTTCCTTGTCAAGTTTCTTCATGCACATTGAGTCCTCATTCTTGAGAAGACTTCCTCTAAAGAAAATTATCCTTAAAAATAATGAATATAACTGTATTTTGTCTTTGCCTTAGACATGTATCTAATAGTCTAGGGGAGACCCCTAACAATCCATCAGAATTGCTTCTAGACTTTTATATAGGAATAGAATTAATTATTGTTAAACACATGACCAGCAGCCAGGATACATGTTTCCTAAGCTATTTTTGCCTATGGTTTTCTTAAATAGCTCCTCATTAGCTCCAGTGTATTGATACTGTAGGGAAATAAAGACTGAGTTGCCAGTGTTTAAAAATAGCCAGAAATATGGATCTTAATGTAAACAGGCTTAAATTTGAAATATGGTAAGCTATGCAAAATATTTACTTAGTTTCTCATACTGGAAATCAAAAAGTAAATTAATGCACTGATTTAACTTTAAGATATCTGATCATTTTAGTAGACTGGATACAGAGATCTGTAATGACTGAAAAGGCCATATATAAAATTGGGGATAAACAGAAAGAAGTAAAGTAAAAAATGCTGTCTAGAGAGCAGGGTGGGAAGATATCATGTTGATCATGATTGTGTAAAAAAGTTCTCAATAGTTTTTTTTAAGATTTTATTTTAGAGTGGTTATCCTAATAAGCTGTACTGCAATAGGCAATAGGATTTTTTTTTTTTTTTCAGTACTGGAAAGTTTAATTTAGGGCCTTGGCCATGCTAGGCAAGTGCTCTACCACTGAGCCACACCCCCAGGGCCTTTTTAATTTGTTTATTTTTAATTTTGAGACAGGATCTCACTAAGTTGTACAGGGTGCCTCTGGTCTCAAACTCAAGGTCCTCTTGTTTTAGCCTCCTGAGTTGGTAAGATTATAGGCATGGACCATGCACCCAGCTAATAGGAATTTCTTTTATGAAGAATTTACCTATAGAATAAAATTATTAAGTAGGCTTTAAAATTATTAAGTAGACTTTAAATATAAATTAAATACATATATATACACATATATGTATTTGTGGTATTAGCGGGTCTTGCATTGGCCAGAAACTCTACCATTGAGCCACTGTCCCAATCTTTTTATTTTGTATTTTGTGTTGTGTAGGATGCCTCTAGCCTGCAGCCGTAGCCCTGTGGCATGCAATTCCATAAGATCACGGAAGCTAAGCAGGGTTGGGCCTGGTTAGTACTTGGATGGGAGACCACCTGGGAACACCAGGTGCTGTAGGCTTGGGAGAAGGACCTGGCAACCCACTCCCAAAAATCAATCCGCCATTGAAAACACTATGAATTTATAGGGTCACTATGAGTCAGATACCAACTCCATGGCACCTAAGAACAACAGGGTGCCTCTGGCCTCTAACTTGAGATCTTCTTGCTTCAGCCTCTTGAGCAGCTGGGATTACAGGCAAGCATCATGTCACCCGGATCTAAAAATATTCTATATAATGGAGATATAACACCCTCTAAAATTTTTGCGGAAAATAAAATCTTTAAAAATAATAATTGGGTCTCAAAGTACTCAATTTATGCCCCATCAATAATACATGGTGCTAGAGTTGGGATCTGGAATGTCCCCCCAAAGAGCCACTCATTAAAGCCAATGCTCCTTTTGGAAGGTGGTGGGAGCTTAAGAGGTGGGGCCTAGTGGGAGGTCTTTAGGTCAGTGAAGGTGTGTATTCAAAGGAGATAGTGGAACTTCAGCCTCTTCCTCTTGCTCTTTTGCTTCTTAGCAATGAGGGAGATGATTTTTCTCTATCACTTGTTCCCACCATGATGTCATGCCCCCTACCACAAGAGACCTGAAAGCAATATGTCTACTCAATTATGGAGAAGAACCTCCAAAACTGTAAGCCTAAATAACCTTTTTCTCTTTATAAGTTGATTTATCTGAGGTATTTCTTATGGTAATGGAAAGTTGACTAACATATATGATGGTACATTTTTCCCTATAGGTTTAAACATTGTTTACTAAGTATATTTTAAATTTCTGTCCAGCCATACTGTAGTTTTAATTTCCATTCATCTTATTATGATAAGGTTACAAATATTTTTATATTTTACCAATCATTTATCAGTTCATATTGTATGTCCATTTTCATTTTGGATTCCTTTTAAAATTAGAATTTCAGCCGCCAAGGAGACACTCACTATGTGTCTGAGGGACACACTGACAGATTTTGTCAGCTGATTTTTAGCATGATCAAAGCCTCAAGCTAGTCTGGTGGTATGCAGAAACACTGAAAACTTCAAGTTCACTAAATGCTAATCAGGTCCACAGGATTGCTTCCCTTTAAGGCAACTTTGTAAAGGATAATTGCCTAAATCAGAAAAGGAACTATGATCAGAAACTAATGAAGTGATTTTGTTTTGTTATATTTATTTTATTTTATCTATTGTGGTACATGGGGGTCTCACTAAATTACACAGGCTGCCTCTGGCCTAGAACCTGCAATCCTTCTGCCTTTACCTCCCAAATCACTGGAATTACAGGCATAAGTCACCATGCACAGTTTAACAAAATGATTTTAGATAGCAAGTTGGACCTTACTTCATGGCACCTAACAACAATAACAAGAGATATAATGGGTGAGGTTTAGCTCAGTTGGTAGAGTGCTACTCTGCGCTTTCTGAAGCCCTAGGTTCGATACCCAGCACCGCCAAAATGGGAAAAGGACATGGCAATCCACTCCTGAAGCAATTCCAAGACAATCAGCCATTGGAAATTCTATGAGAGATTCTATTAGGGTCATTATGAGTTGGATCCGACTCCGTGGCAGCTAGCAACAACAAAGAGAGGTAGAGTACAGAATATACTTTTACTTTATGTCAAACTTCAAGTTTCTCTCTAAACCACTTACTATATCTTTACACTTTCCAGAAATTATATCTCTTATTTTATCTTACCATTAGATAGGTACAGATCTAAGAAAAATTTCAACAACAAATAGTAATCACTCATGCCAACCACTAAGAGTCAGATTCTATAAAATACATTGTGGGTAAAAAGAATTTAACATTATAAAGGGTTTTAAAGTTGTGAATAAATATTCCCAATTAATAAATTTAAAGAAAGTAAGCATTATGCTTACAACATGTTCTCCATTAAAAAGATAATAATGGTGGGCCTCAAACTTTCTCTTTTCCCCTCTCTACCAACTCACCAGATAGCTAAGTGCATAAGCTGAGAAATATTGTAGATCATGGTGTTCATCTTTACTTCCTTTTTGGCTCCTCTCACCATGCTCCACCTTGAACAGCCAAACCAAATTCTCATGTTTTAAAATTTATTTTATTTTTATTTATTTATTTTTTTGTGATACTGGGGAGTTTGTCCCAGGGCCTCATGCATGTTTGGCAAACACACCACCACCAAGTCACACCCTCAGCCCATTTTTTACATTTTATTTTGAGACAGGGCCTCACTACATTATCCAGGCTGCCTTTGCCCTTGAACTTATGGTCCTCTTGCCTCTGCAGTCCAAGTCACTGGGATTACAGGCATATGCCACCAGGCCCAACTCCAAACTCTGATTTTTAATTATGAAAAGTGACAACTATTTACTCTTTTACCTGCCCATAAAATATTAATAAACAAAAAGGAGAGAGAAAAGTAAAGTGCCAGAGGAGCTAGACATTAAGAATATTTGGATGATCTGCAGATACCAGGAATAAGTTTATCTGACAAAAACACGAATGAAATCCTAAGGCAGATACACAAAGCCACACAGAAAAAGGCCTAAGATGTTTGTAGTCATTAACTGTGAGTTTGTAATCCGACCTGGGAGACAATAGATATTTTGTGCTCGGTGTTGGAAGGTGACTGAAAGCACTGTCTTTGGAATTGGCTGGAGTGTGAGTTCCAATCAATAACACAGGGAAAATGATAAAAAGGCTCAGTTTAGGAAAGTGTTGTAGTGTCAAATTTGTGGCTCCCTGTGAATTGCTTTCCTAGGATTTGTGCTGTTCAGAGCACAACAGATTCAAGCCAGGTATTCAAGAGGAAGGACCCCGTAAATCATAGAAAGTATATAGAATAATATTTCCCCCATTCTTCCCCAACAGGGCCTATGGCAATTTACTTACATTATTGTATTCTAGTCACAGGAGAATGTGTGACTATTCTGAGGGTGCTGGAACACAGGGTCCAAATTGATATTGATATCAGGAGATCTGAAGCATCAAAATGACAAATGATTTACACTGAGCCTATTCTATACCACACAGGGCAATGAATACCTGTTTAATATGGACCAGCTCTGGACCAAATTCTTAAAAAGACTTTGCAGCTTCTGCATGCTTGGAAATCCTAAGATATGTAGGAAGTGGGGTCTTGGGTCCAAGAATAAATGAGGCAACACCTAATTGTGATTCTTGGAACCATATCTTGGTTCAATAGGATCAAAGCACCATATAATTATCATCAACTTCTGGTATATTCTGTCATGGAGAAGAGTGCCTCATCCCAGGAGGTATTATCTCCAAACTAATACCTTAGCTGCACCAGCATAAGGAGTAAATTGCTCTACCAGGCTGGCAATGTCTGGGTGCTGCAACATGTTTGCCCAGGATCAGTGAATCCCATGGGGAGGTTCACACACTTCTCCTCTTCTATTTGAAAGAGGATTCTTTGTCCTGATAACAGATGAGATGTGATTCATGTCAATGGATCAAGTACTCTGTAAGACCATGGACAATGGTGGTGGCCGAGGCCCTGTGGGGAAGAAAGATAAACCTTACCTTAGAATTTGTGCCAACTTCAGCTAAGAGGAATTCCTGCCCTTTCCAGGGTAGAAAAAGCTCAATGACTGTAAACAACATGCCATCTTGATGCTTTGTGTCCCGTGGTACAGACATCAACTTGGATCATAGACCCCAAAATACCTGAGAATTCTTTTCCCAGAATACAGTTACATGAGCAAATGGTCTCCTTTGGGAAAGGATGGGGGAATTATTACTTTATATATTTACCATGATGTTGCAGAGTCCTTCCTTTCAAGGACCTAGTTTCTCTTATAGTCAATAAGCTCTGGGCCTAAAAATAGGCTCATTTCCTAAAACTAGGAGAGTCTGACTTTTTATTGGTTAGCTGCATTTGCTACATCTAATCTTATCTCTTATCCTTCCTTTCTGTATAATATATAAATTAATGTCCTTATTTTCTGTCCATTCATATTGCTTGTAGAGATGTCATGTTGCATTAACCCCACTACCTCTCTTACCTCTCTTGCTTCTGATAATTAAGAGTCTCCATTAGGCTTCTACTAATTTAGGATTCTCTTACTTATATTGCTATTAGGGAGCCCAGTTATCCAATAGTATCTCCTACTATGTTTCCTGAAAAATACCAGTTGAACTTCTCCATAATACTGCTACTTTTTTCATCCAGTTCATTCCTTTTGCCTTGATAGTGGCTTTTTCTCTGAGCCCTCTTGGCACCATAGTTTCATGATCTATGTTTCATCTGCACATCCAGAATTATCTGAGAAAGTCATCAAACAGTGACATTATTAATAACCTATAATTTTAGTTGAGAAGTTCTAATTCAGTAAGAATTAATAATAAATGAAATCAACTGTGTGCATGAATAGACCATCCATTATGGGAAAAAGGCTGGATACAATATTAACTATCTCTTTATCATAGAACCATTATCATTATATTATTAATTTTAAAACAATACTATAGTTTTAAAACCATATTATTGATGTATGTTAATTTGTTTTATAAGAAGCTTAAATGATATGCACCAAAATCTTGATTACTTTTTCTTGATGTTGGGATTATGAGTGATTTTCTCTTTTATTATATTTACCATAAAGATATTCAAAATTTCCGGTGTATATGTTTCTTAATCATATACTATTTTTATTTAAAATTTTTACTTAAAATTACATCAAATGCATATTTTCTACTAAAATAAATATCATTTATTGTGGGGCGTCACCCTGCCACTGGACTTGCTCCAGCCGTGAGCGGGAACCAGCCACCAAAGACCCGTCATCTGGTGAGGGGGAGCCAAGAACCCAAGAGCCACCCTGCCCAGAAAGGAGGCTTATGCCCATGGCTGCTCTGAGAAGCCTTGAGAAAGGCAGACTCAGAGGCTTATGCCCATGGTGGCTCCTTGCTTCTTTCTTCCCAGTGAAGATGCAGACTCCAACAGCTCTTTATTGTTTCCTTGTCTGTCTCAGTTGATGGAATGGACTCAGAATACTCCATGTACCACCCTTATATACTCTCCAGGGTCTAGCTAGGGACCAATCAGGGGCAGTCACCCCATACAGGTCTTGGCCAATCAGGGGGGATATGCAAATTTGGTTTTTGTAAAAGTAGCCAATCAGTGATGGTTCCTGAATGGTCCAATCAGGAGCTGTTTGGTGGTTTGGAAACAGCCAATCGGTGTTGAAGAGCCTGAGGAGAGGGATTGGATGCCAGTGTCATATTTGGAAGTTTGCCGCCCAGGGGTTCCCAGATGTAGGGCAAAGGTTACTGCCTGGGGATAAAGCCTCCAACCTCTGAGTGGGCCTAGATAGGCCCTGGGGCAAACTGCCTCTCTAGGCAGTGCCCTACAACTTATTACACTATTCAAAGTTCTAAAAATGTTTTTAAAAAGTTTTAAATGTGCTTTCTCAGTATTTTGATATTATACATGTTCTCATTCCTCCATCTGACAATTATCTTCACCATAGGTTATTTCTCATAAATCTTCCAGTCAAGTTCCTATTCATTTTTTTCAACAATTTTTCCAGTTCTTTGTTAATGGAAACAATAAAAATAACAGCAGCAACAAAACAGCTAAATAAAAAAAGTAGCCTTAAAACGAACAAGGCACTCTGCTAGCTTATGGTGTTTTGTTATATCCCACCAGAGTTCAGAGACCACCTCAAAAATAGGTTTAATGCATTAGACACAAATGATAGGAGACCAGAAGAGTTGTGGCACAACATAAAAGATATCATTCAAGAAGGAAGCAAAAAGTTCTTAAAAAGACAAGAAAAAAAGAAAAGACCAAATTACATGTCCAAAGAGACACTGGACCTTGCCCTTGAACGTCCAGTAGCTAAAGCAAAAGGAAGACATGATGAAGTTAAGGAACTAAACAGAAGATTTCAGAAGGCAGCTCAAGAAGACAAAAACAAATATTATAAAGACATGTGCAAGGAGCTGGAGGCAGAAAACCAAAAGGGAAGAACACGCTCTGTGTTTCTCAAGCTGAAGGAAGTGAAGAAAAAATTCAAGCCTCGAGTGGCAGTAGTGAAAGATTCTACAGGGAAAATATTAAATGATGCAGGAAACATCAAAAGAAGATGGGAAGAATACACAGAGTCATTATACAAGAAAGAATTGG
>VMDO01027418.1:0-25288 GCA_007922755.1 Pedetes capensis
TGACTAATCTAGAGAGCTCATTTGAATTTCATCAACTGTCACACTAATGTCCTTTGTCTGGACCAGGACCTAATCCAGATTCACACATGTCACTTAGTTGTTAAATCCCTGTTCAGACACAATCCCACAGCCCTGTGTCTTTGATGATGGATACTTCAGAAGAGTACCAGCAAGCTGTTTTGTAAAATATTCTTTAATTAGGATTTTCCTAATGTTTACTCATGATTAAACTCAAATTATGCCTTTCTGACAGCAATATCACAGCAGTGATGTTAGAGTGCCAATGTCTCATTATGGTGATGTGAACAATCATCACTTTGTTAAGATAATGAAGATAGTTTCTCCACTGCAAAGTTACCTTTTCCTCTTTGTAATGAATGAGTATCTTTGTAAAGAAAATTCACTAAAATTATGCAGATATCCTGCTAAGTATCATAATTTCTCCCACTAATTTTAACAACTATCGATGATTCTTCTTCATAATTATTATAATGTTTGGCATGTATGATTTTCTTCCAACTTTATTAGTTGGAATTAATCTATTAATCGAAATCATCCTTAGGAAAAGCTGATCCTTCTCTTTCATTTATTTATTTACTTATTCACTCAGATCAATGTGGAGATATTTGTTTTATTCTGTGTATTATCATCCAATACTATCATTATTCAGTTGCTAAAATTATCCCAGATATAGCTATTCAGAGTCCCTGGGTGAGTTTCTGAGTATTTTAAACATACTCCTCTGTGGTACCTGTTGTTAGGTGCCGTGGAGTGGGGTCCAACTCATAGTAATTCTTTGTACAACAGAAACACTACTTTGTACAACAGGAAACACTAATGGACACTGTGCCATGCACATGATCTTTTATATTTGGGCCCATTGTTGCAACCCCTATGTTTCTTCTCATTTTGAGTTGTACTGTATCAGCAAAAGGAGGTTGTAGGGGCTCTACTCCATTCCCATCATTAAGGTTGACTCTACTTTGAGGAGGCAACTCTTCCTCAGTCATTTCTTGAATACTTCCAGCCTGGGAGCAGGGCTCATTTTCCAGGTCTATATGTAACGGTGCTTCTCTGCTTTTCATAGGGTTTTGTGAGTGAGCTGCCAGGTCCTTCTCCCTAGTCTTAGTCTGGAAGCTCAGCTGAAATCTGTCCACTATGGGTGGCTCTGCTGGTATCTGAAATACCAGTGGTATAGCTTTCAGCATCACAGCAACACGCAAGCCCCACAGCACAACAAGCTGACAGACATATGGGGGCTTCTATGGTTTAGCACATCCTTATTTCTGGCACCACAAAATGCCTTAGGTTCATCTTTCTCTTACCCTCCTCAACTCAGAAACCAGCCATTTACCCATGAAGCTGTGGCTACTTTTATAGGAATGCATTTAGTAACCAAGACTTTATTTAAAACAAATTAGGTTTCGAGATCGACTCTGTGCCAATATTTATAAACTTAATCTGAAATGGAAAACCTTTTAGGGGAAAAAAGGAATCAAGATTAATTCAAGAAGACATCAAAATAAGCTAGTCATCATTAAATAATTTCAAAACAGTGGGGAAAAATATCACTTCCCTACAAGGATATCAGGACCAGGCATTCTATACTTGTTTTTCCATGCATAATGAAAAGATAATTTCTGTGGTTTATAGTATCAAAAAGCAGCAATAAGGAGATAAGCTAGTCTAGCTATGTTTTTCCTTTGCATTCTCTTGTTTATTTATCTTTGGTAACAGTTTTATGAAAATACAATTCATACACCACACAATTCACCCACTTAAAGCATACAATTTACTATGTTTAGTTTATTCATAGAGCTTTGCAACTACCACGACAGTCAATTTTAGGGTGTTTTCATAACTCTAAAAGAAACTGTGCCTTTCAACAGTCACTCCCCATTCCCCTCATCCTGTTCAACCCCAGGCAACAATGGATCTACTTTCTGTCTCTAGCAATTTGTATACTCTGGGCATTTCATATAAATGGAATTATGAAATACATGCCCATTTGTAACTGGCTTCTTTCACCTAGCATAATGTTTTCAAGATTTGTCCATGAACATTCTTGTGCAAGTTTTCATGTGGGCATATGTTTTCATTTATCTTCTGTATAAACCCAGAAATGTAATTGCTTGGCCACATGTACTCTATGTCCAACCTTTTGAGGAACTGCCAGATGGTTTTCCAATGTGGCTGCACCATTTTATATTCTCATCAATAGCGTATGAGAGTTCCAGTTTCTCCCCATCCTTGCCAATAATTGTTATTACTGGTACTGTCTTGTTATTATGCCACCCTATTAGATGTGAGTTGATATCTCATCATGGTTTCACTCTGGATTTTCCAGTGGCCAACAATGGCAGAGTTCCTTTTCTTTACTTATTAGTCATTTCTTTATCTTTTATGGATATATTTCTATTTGGGTCCTTTGCCCATTTTTCAATTGAATTATTGGTCTTTCTATTATGGAGTTGCAGGAGCTTGAATATATTCTAGATACAAAGTCCAATACTATAAATAATATTTGTATATATTTTCTCCTTTTTTGTGAATTATCTTTTGCCTTTCTTCACAATGTCATTTGAAGCACATTTTTGTTTTGTTTTGTTTGCTTGCTTTTTGAGACAAGGCATTATTATGTAGGCCATCCTGGAATTTGAAATCCTCCTGCCTCAGTCTCCCAAATGCTGAGATTACAGGTGGGTACATGAACCTTATAGAACTCCCTTATTAGTTTGAATAGTTTCTTAGTGGGTTCCTTACATTTTTCATATGCAAGATCATGTCATCTGCAATCAGAGATAGCTTTGCATATTTCTTCCCAATCGGAGTACCTTTGGCATGGACTGAATACTTGTAGGCTTCCCTCCAACTCGGATTCATATGTTGAAGCCCTAATCCCCAGAGTCAGTATAATCTGAGTAAGGAAGTAACTAAGCTTAAACAAAGTCACAAAGATGGGATTCTGCTCTACAGCATTAGAATGTGCCCCTCCCCCACCATGCAAGGCCACAACCAGAAGGTGAATACCTGCAAGCCAGAACAAAAGCCCTCACCAGAAACCTGCACCAGAAACAGCCTTTGCCAGATTTTGACCTACAAATTCCAGTTTCTAGAACTCTGAGAAAATAAATCCCAGTTGTTTAAGCCCGCAGTCTCCAATCTTTTGGGCAACAGAGACTGGTTTTGTGGAATATAATTTTTCCACAGACCAGGGTAGTGGGTTCCAGGATGATTCAAACACATTACATTTATTATGTAAATATAGATGAAGTTTCCCCCACTATTCACACCAGTACCTGTCCCTGGTCTCAGGATTGGGACTCCTGGTTTAAGCCATCTACTCAATGATAATTTGTCATGGTAGTTTGAACAAACTAATATAGATTTTGCTACTGAGAAGTAGAGTGCTATTGTTACAAATACCTTAAAATATAGAGGTGATTTTGGAGCTACATAAAGAGCAGAGGCTGAAGACATTTGAGGTACATGATAGACTTTCATGAAGTGACTGATGGTATAAATATGTACATTAAGCACAATTCCAGGGAGGACCTAGAAAAAAAAGAGACCTGGAGAGGAAGCCACTATCTTTTTAGAGAATACATATATCATCATGAATACATTGCTGATAGAAATATGGACATTGGGACTATTCTGGTGAGATTTCAGATAGAAATGAAGAATAGGTTATTGGAACTGGAAGAAATGCAGTCTTTGTTATAAAGTTGCAAAGAACCTGGCTGAATTGTTTTCTACTATTTCATGGAAAAGAGAAACTGTGAATGGTGAACTCATATATTTAGCTAAGGTGATTTCTAAGCAAAACAATGAAGGTGTGGCGTGGGTACTCTTGAGTGCTTATAGCAAAATGTGTGAAGAGAGATAAATTGAAAAGAGAATTGTTAATCAAAAAATAACTCAAACTTGAAGATTTGGAAAATGTTCATCCCATCCATATTGCAAAAATTCAGAGAGCTTGTTTTGAAGAGAACATTAAAGGTGTGGCCAAACAATCATTTAATACGTAGATTAGTATGGGTATAAGCCATGGATTTAATCAGCTGCCTTAGCAGAAGCCAGGAATAGAGATGCAATTATACCAGCAGAAGTACTGCCAGCTGGGATTAAAGGAGACAGAAATAACATCGTGAGATAAAGAAAGGCCATCTAACTTGTTGGATTCCATACATGGGATCATAGAGCTTTCCAGGTGTAAATATGCATTATCTTTCAAGTAAAAGGAAGAATGAGCCTGAAGGTGATTTAGAGATCATGAGGATTCCCCCTCTCTCCTCAGGCCCAGTTTTAAGGCTGTTTTCTCCTTGGTTTCAAAGCAAGAGACCTGCATATCAGAGCCGTGGGGGCAGAGCAACTGCCTCAGAAGCTCTAGAAAGCAGGACCAACCTGCAAAGCTGTGCCCCTAATCCAAGGGCCTAGAAGCCAGAGTGTCTAAACAGAGAGGATTTTTGAGCCTTGAGACCTCATGAAATTTTCCTTGCTAGATTTTGCACTTGCTTAATACCAATTAACCTTTTCTTTCTTCCCATTTCTTCATTTTGGGATGGGAATGTCTAACCTATGCCTTTCCCTCCTCTGTATTTTGGAAGCACATAGCTTGTCTGGTCTCATAGGTTTGAAGCTGAAGAATTTTATAAGACAAATCATCCTTTAAATTTCTAAGTCAGTCTTTTTACTGTAATAGAACTACTTAGATTTTATATTTATTTTTTGAGTCAGTTTCAGTAAGTTAGGCCTTTCTGAAAAATTTCTATCTCATGTAATTTATCTAATTTATCGACACATGATTTTTTATAGTATGCCCTTTGTATCGACTACTATTTTCATTGCTGTGCCAAAATACCTGACGAAAACAACTAAAGGAGGAAGGATTTATTTTGGTCCATGATTTCAGAGGGTTCAGCACATGGCTGCTTGGCCTCATGTGCTTGGACAGAACATCATGGAGGTGGGAGCACGTGGCAGGGGAGAGCTCTTCACATCATGGCTGACCAGGAGGTAGAAAGCAAGAAAGGAAGTGGTCAGGGATAATACACCCCCAAAGACCATCCCCCAATGACCTACTTCCTCCAGCTAGCCCCCACCTTCTGAAGTTTCCAGAACTTCCCAAAACAGCATCACCACCTGGGGACAAATGTTCAAATCATGAGCCTATGGAGGACATTTCTTATTGAAACCAGGTTGTTGCAGTTGGGTGCTATAGTCTGCCCCAACTCATAGTGAACCTGTGTACAACAGAATGAAACACTCCAAATACCATGCCATGCCTGGCATTATTGTCAGATCTTCTCTGCTATTCATAGGGTTTTCAATGGCTTTTTCAGCATTGTTTCAGGAGTGGATTACGAGGATCTTCTCTCATATTTGCACTGCTGTAGATTGAACCCAGGGCCTTAAAGCATGTGGAGCAAGCACACTACCAACTGAGTGAAACCTCAGCCCATATTCAAACCATATCACACTTAGTCATTTTTGACTATGTAAGGTATTGCAAATGGCCTTCTTTCATTCTAGAATTAAACAATTTGAATCCTCTCTTTTTTCTTCATTAATCTAACTAGCAAATTCTCATTTTTTGTTGAGGTTTTCAAAGATAATATTTGGTTTCATTGATTTTATCTATTATTTTTATATTCTGTGTTTATGAGAGTTTTGTTTTGTTTTGTTTTTCCAGACAAGATCTCACTATGTACCCTGGGTTGGCCACAAACTCAGGACACTACTACCTCACCCTCCCAAGTGCTGGATTATAGGTGTGTGCCTCCAGTCAGCTTATTTATGAGAATAGAATTAATGTTGTTTTCATTTCTGCTTGCTTTAGGCTTAGTTTCGTCTTCTTCTGGTATTTTTTTTTTCTTTAGAAATTTAAAATCTACCAACTGAAGAAAGTCCATATGGTCAAAACATTACAGTAAATGTTCACATTTTAAAAATTTGTTACAGTAAAAGACACATTGCCATTAACCCCCTAAAAATACTCCCTCTAACTTTGAACATACTTTTCCCATTGTCCTTGCCACTTTCTGAAGCAGTTCTGGAAGTCCTCTTCCATGAATGTCTTTAGTTATACTGCCATGGCTGCCTCAATGTCCTGAATTAGTTCAAAACACTTACCTTTCGTGGTCATTTTGACTTTGAGGAAGAGCCAGAAGTTGTACAGTACCCGATCCAGTGAATAAGGTCAATGAGGAGGACACACTGTAATATTTTTTTACTTAACAGAAATTACTATACCAAAATCGGTGACTTAGAATGTTGTGGTGGTGGAGGATGAGACTGAAGACGCTTACTAAAGAGGGAGATTACTGACAATGTGTCTTTTCCTGTAATTTTAAAAAACTTAACCATTCACCATATTTTATCACACCTCATATTTTACTATAAATTTTCTTCCATGCACTGTTTAATATACATTCTCTAAGTTTTATTATGGTTTGTCGTCAATTTCGTTCACTTCAAAGTACTTTCTAATTTCCTTTGTGATTTCTCACTTAATTTTAGCCCTTTGGCTATTTGAGAGTATGTTGCTTAATTTCTACATATTTGTGGATTTTCCAAATGTCATTCTGTTATTGATCTTACTTTCACCCCATGAGGTCGGAGAACATACATTGTATGACTTATATCCTTTCAAGCTATTGCTCGATATAGTGTTCTACAGATGTCTGCCAAGACTACTTGGTTTAGGATATTATTAAATTCTCCTATATTCTTTTTCATCTTCTGCTAAGCTGATTTATGCATTATTAAGTTGAGACCTTGATGTCTCTAACTATTACCACTGGACTGCCCATTTCTATCTCCCATTCTGTTTGACTTTCCTTAATGGATTCTGGTGCTCTGTTTTAAGATATATATATATATATATATTTATAGTGCTGGGTTTAGCTCCATTGGTAGAATACCACTCTGCACTCTCTGAGAACCTGGATTTGATCCCCACTACCACAAAAATGGGAGAAGGACCTGGCAGCCCACACCTGAAACAATCTTGAAACAATCAGCCACCAGAAACCCTATGAGGAGCGCTATGAGTTGGATCTCACTTGAGGGCACCTAACAACAATATATGTTTATAATTGTTGTATCTTTTTGATGGATTGACCACTTATCATTATAACACATCTCTCTTTTTCTCTAGTTATATTGTTTAAAAACTACTTTTCTAGGTATTACTGTACTACTCCAGCTTTCCTGTAGGTACTGTTTGCCTTGATAGGTATTTTTCCTTTCTTTTACTTTCAACATATTTGTTTCATTGTTCTGAAGTGTCTCCAATAGATAGCACATAATTGAATCTCGTTTTTCTTTCTTTCCCCTCTAGTCTGATTATATCTGGATTGGATTGGATGGTTTGACCCCCTCATATTAAAAGTAATTATTGCATAGCCCCTCACTTCAGATTCTACTTGTTATGTATTTCTTCAAGCCCTCTATTTCTTTCTTGTTGCTTTCTCTTATGGAGACTTTTTTAGTCATTTCTCTAGGAATTACTGCATAAATACTAACTTATGAAAACCTACTTTAGGTTTCTACTAACTTAGTTCTAGTGGGATAGAAAAATATAGAAACTACAGATATTCGTTCATTCAATTTTGGTACTATTTTTATTGTCACACCTATGTATGTTACAAACCCAATGATATGCTAATTATTACTTTATACAATTTTATCTTTTAAAAAAGCTAAGAGAAGAGAAAAAGGTTGTTAAATTAAACCTCTTATTTGTGATTGCTTGTTCTGTTTGTTCCTGTGTCTTAGAGCAGTCAACTATGTCATGCCCTTCCTTCCAAGGATGCTTTGCTCCCCTCACCTCCTTGCACTGTTATCAGCAATTATATTATATAACTGTGTATTATAAGCCAACATGTAATTACTGTCATATGCTACTTAACAACAGAGGTATATTTTATGAAACTTGTCATCAGCTGATTTTATTGTTGTGAGGACATCATAGCAGGTACTTACACAATGGTAGATCATATAGCCTGCTACACACCTAGCCTACTTGTACCTAGACTGCAAACTGTGTGGCACATTACTGTACTTCAGGCAATCATAACACAAGGGCAACCACTTGCATATCTAAACAGAGAAAAAGCACATGATGTGAAAGATTAAAAATGATATACTTGTATAAGCCACTTGCCGCAGATGGAGCGGGCAGGACTATAACTTGTTCTGAGTATGTCCGTGAGTAAATGGTGAGTTAGTGTGACACCCTCAGACATGACCATGAACTGCTGCAGTCTTTACAAATACTATACACTTGTTGCTCTTGTTGTTGTTGTTGTTGCTGTTGTTGTTGTTGTTAGGTGCCATTGAGCTGGTATCCAACTCATAGTGACCCTATATATAATAGGCGAAACTTATTGTCAGTGCTTCTCCGCTATTCATAGGGTTTTCAATGGCTGTGGTTTTTTGCAGGGGAGGGTTGCCAGGTCCTTCTCCCAAGTCTACAGCGTCTGGTGTTCCCATCCAAGGACTAACCAGGCTGACCCTGCTTAGCTTCCGAGATCTAACAGGATTGACGCCACAGTGGTATAGCTGCAGGCACCACACACTTAGGCTCCACTAAAATTATTTTTTTCTGTCTTAGTAATACATTTATCTTAGCCTCCTGTAACTTTTTTTACTTTATAAAATTTTAATTTAAAAATATTTTTGAATCTTTTGTAATGATGCTTAGCTTAAAACACAAACATTGTTTAGCCATATAAAAATATTTTCTTTTAGATTTTTATTCTTTAAGCATTTTTCTAAAATGTTTGTTGATTTGTTGTTTGTTTTTATTTTTCACACTTTTTTGTTATAATCCACACATTAGCCTAGGCCTCCAGAGGGCCAGGACCAATGTCACTGTCTTCCACTTTTATACCTTGTCCCATTGGAAGATTTTTGAAGGTAATAACATGCATGGAGATGTTGTCTTCTACAATAATGTCCCTTCTGATATATTTTCTGTAGCACCTGCTAGAGGCTATTTTATACTTAACCTTTCCTTTTTAATAAGTAGCAGGAACATACACAGCAATAAATAATATGTTGTTGCCATTCTTGTTAGGTGCCATAGAGTTGAGGCCGACTTATGGTGACCCTATGTATACCAGAATGAAATACTCCCTGATTCTGTGCCAGGCACATGATCTTACTTATATTTAAGCCCATTGTTGCAGACATTGTGTCAATCTACCTGATGGAGGGTTTTGCTTTTTTGTTGTTGTTGACCTACCACTCTCCCAAACATGATGTCTTTCTCCAGGGATTGGTCCCTTCTGACTACATGTTCAAAATATGTAAGATGCAGTCTAGCCATCCTTGTTTCCAAGGAGCATTCTAGTTGCACTTCTTCTAGGAAAGATCTGTTGGTTCTTTTGGCAGTCCATGGTATATTCAATAATCATTTTCAGCACCATAATTCAAAAGCATCAATTCTCCCCTTGTCTCCTTTGTTCAATGTCCAGTTTTCACAACCCCGTGATGCAACTGAAAATGCTATGGCATGAGTCAGGTGCACCTTCGTCTTCAATGTGATATCTTTACTTTTCAATACTCTAAAGAGATCTTTTGCTACAGCCTTTCCCAAAGCAATGTGTATTTTGATTTCTTGACTGCTGCTTCCCCAGATGTTGATTGTAGAAACAAGTAAAGCAAAATCATGGACAACCTTAATCTTTTCTCCATTTATTGTGAAGTTGCATATTGACCCAATTGTAAGGATTTTTGTTTTGTTGATGTTTAGCCACAATCCATACTGAAGGCTATGTTCTTTGATCTTCATCAGTAAATGTTTTAAATCCTCTTCACTTTCAGCAAGCAGAGTTGTATCATCTGCATAACACAATTTGTTTATGAGTCTTCCTCCAATCCTGATGCTGTGTTCTTCCTCGTAAAATCCAGCATACCAGATTATTTACTCAGCATGTAAACTGAAGAGATATGGTGAAAATATACACCCCTGACACACACCTTTCTCAACTTTAAACCAGGCAGTGTTTCCTTATTCTATTTGAAGAACTGCCTACTGGTTCACGTACAAATTCCTCATGAGTACACATAGGTACTCTGGTATTCCCACTTTTCGAAGTGTTATCCATAATTTGTTATGATCCACACAGTCAAACGCCTTTGCACAGTCAATAAAACATAGATAGACATCTTTCTGATATTCTTTGCTTTTGGCTAATGTCCACCTGACATCAGCAATGTTGTCCCTGTTTCCCCTCCCTCTTCTGAATCCTGCTTGATTTTCTAGTAATTCCCTGTCTATATACTGCTGCAGTCTCTTTTGAATGATCTTTAGTAAAATTTTGCTTGTGTGTGGTATTAATGATTTTGTCTAGTAGTTTCCACATTCAGTTGGATCCCCTTTTTTGGGAATAGGCACATATATGGATCTCTTCCAGGAAGTCAGCCAGATAGTTTTCCAAATCTGTGGCATAAACATGTTAGCACCTCCAGTGCTGCATCTGTTTGTTGAAACATCTCTATTGGTATTTGATCAATTCCTGGAGCCTTCTGTTTCACCAGTTCCTTCAAGGGAGTTTCCACTTCATCCTTCAATATCATTGGTTCCTCTAATGCAACCTCTTGAAGTGATTGGTCATCTGCCAATTCATTTTTGTGTAATGACTCTGTGTATTCTTTCCATCTTCTTTTGATGTTTCCTGGATCATTTAATATTTTCCCTGCAGAATCTTTCACTATTGCTCCTAGAAGTTTAAAGTTTTTCTTCAGTTCCTTAAGCTTGAGAAACACAGAGCGTGTTCTTCCCTTTTGGTTTTCTGTCTCCAGCTCTTTGCACATGTCATTATAATATTTGTTTTCGTCTTCTTGGCTTGCCTTTTGAAATCTTCTGTTTATTTCCTTAACTTCATCAGGTTTTCCTTTTACTTTAGCTGCTCGACATTTAAGGACAAGTTCTAGAGTCTCTTTTGACAAGTAATTTGGTATTTTTTTATCCTGTCTTTTTAATAACATTTTGCTTTCCTCATGAATGATATCTTTGATGTCATGCCACAACCCATCTGGTCTCCTATCATTTGTGTCTAATGCATTAAACCTGTTCTTGAGGTAGTCTCAGAACTCAGGTGGGATGTGATTGGCTCTCATACACCTGTTCTAATTTTCTTCAGTTTCAGTTTGAACTTGCATATGAAAAGTTGAATGTCTGATCCACAATCAGCACTTGGTCTTGTTCTGACATTTGATATAGAGCTTTTCCATCATATCTTTCCACAAATGTAGCCAATTTTTTTCCTGTATGTTCCATCTGGTGAAGTTCATGTGTATCATTGCCATTTATGTTGGTAAAAAAATGTATTTGCAATGAAAACGTCATTGGTCTTACAAAATTCTATCATGCGATCTCCAGCATCATTTCTGTCACCAAGGCTGTATTTTCCAACTACCGAGCCTTGTTTCCAACCTTTGCATTCCAGTCACCAGTAATTATCAGTACACCCTGATTGCATGTTTGATATACTTCAGATTGCAGAAGCTGGTAGAAATCTTCCCTTTCTTCCTTTGTGGCCTTAGTGGTGGGTGCACAAATTTGAATAATAGTCATATTAACTGGACTTCCTTGTGGGCCTATGGATATTATTCTATCACTGACAGCATTGTACTTCAGGACAGATCTTGAGATGTCTTTTTTGATGATACACGCAACCCTATTTCTCTTTAGTTTGTCATTTTCAGCATAGTAGACCATATGATTATCTGATTCAAAATCGCCCATATTGGTCCATTTTAGCTCACTGATACCTAGAATGTCAATGTTTATGCCATATTCCAATTATTGACGGATGTTTAGTGTTGTTTCTCTTCAATTTGTGTTGGGCCACATCAGCAAATGGAAATCCCTAGGGCTTTACTCCATTCCATCATCAAGGTAGACTCTACTTTGAGGAGGTAACTCTTCCCCAGTAGTCTTCTGAGTGCCTTCAAACCTAGGATGTTCATTTTTCTGGCACTATATCTGACAGAGTTTTGTTTGTTTGTTTGTTTGTTTGTTTTACTACTCATAGGGTTTTCAACAGTTAGTTGTTTCAGGGTGTGGTTTACCAGGTCCTACTCCCTAGTCTGTCTTTGTCCAGAAGCTCAGCTCAAACCTGTCCACCATAGATGACCCTGCCAGTATCTGAGATACTGGTGGCATAGTTTTCAGCCTCATTGCAACACGCAAGTCCCCACAGTGGAGCAAACTGACAGACTTGTGGGGGAATAAATAGTATAGTAAATATATAAACCAGCAACACAGTTGTTTATTATCAAGTATTATATACTATTTATAATTATTTTTCCTGTACTTTTAGACAACCAGCAGATCAGTACATTTATTTATATAATATCACCACAAACACATAAGAAATATTTCAATCAATGACTTTATGCGAATTATGACATCACTAGCCAATAGAAAATTTTCAGCTCCATTTTAGTCCCATGAAACTGTCATCATATATGTGGTTCATTGTTGGCTGCAACATTGTTATTCAGTGTACCACTGTAAATGCATAGTATTTCACACAATTGCTTTATAAATAAGAGAAGAAAGATGAAGAATATGCATTTATGTCATGCTGCCTTTTATAATTATAGAATTACCTTTACTGGTCTTGTTTGTTTTTTCTCTTTGAATAGAATTTGGTTTCATGTTGAAGAAATCCCATTTGGGGCTAGAGATTTAGCTCAGTGGTAGAGCACCTGCCTAGCAGGTGCAAAGCCCAGGGTTTGATCCCCAGTACCAAAAAGACAAAAAACAAATGAGAAAAAAAAAGAAATCCCACTTGTACTTCTTGTACAATCATGTAATGAATGTGCTCAGATTTTGTTTACTCCTATATGTAAAACAGGGAATTGTCTTTATTTCTTTACATTAGTTTCATAAATAAACACTAGGAATATCTTTATGTCACTTGTATTTTCAGCTTAAGTTTTTTTGGAAGATAGTTTTGCTAGATATAAAATTCTCAATTGACAGATTTCTTTTTCTTTTCTTTTTTCTTCTGTCCTCTTCATTTTTTCTTTTCTTTTCTTTTCTTTTCTTTTCTTTTTTCTCCTTGGATATGTCAACCCACTGACTTCTTGATGCCACCTTTTCTGGTGAAAAATCATCTGTCATCTCCTGGGTATCTTCTGGAACATGAAGAATCAGTTTTCTCTTGCTGCTTTCAAGATTCTCTCTTGGTCTTTGGATTTTAATATTTACATTATGATGTGTCTAGGTGAATCTCTTCACATTTATCCCACTCCAATTTTAGCCTCTTGAATGTGTGTGTAGACTGGTTTTTCATCACACTGGAGTCATTTCCAGCCATTGTTTCTTTAAATATTTTTATACGTCTCTCCTCTCTGATAATCACATGCATATGTTGGTATGCTGTGATCTCTGCTTATTTTTTTTTATTTTTCTCTCCATACACTTTACATTGCATGATTTCTAATGATCCATATTCAAGTTCACTTCAAATCTCCTGTTAAGACCCATTAGCGATTTTTAATTTATTATATTTTTCAGCTATAGAATTTCTATTTGGCTCAATTTTAAATTTTCTACCTTTTTATCAGTATTTTATATTTTATGATATGTTCTCATCATGTTTTACTTCTTTAGCCATGATTTTCTTTAGTTTGTTGAATATAATTAGAATGGATACTTTGGAGTGTTTCTGTGAAATCTGACAGCTGGTTCCTTTCTCAGGCAGTTTCTGTTGTGTAAAGTAGACTTTACACATACAGGTGTATGTACATAAAGTTTCTGTTGTGTAAAGTAGACTTTACACATACAGGTGCTGGGATTTAGCTCAGTTGGTAGAGTGCTTGCTCTGTGCTCTCCGACGCTCTGGGTTCTATCCCCAGCACCAACAAAAATGGGAGAAGGACTTGACAGTCCACTCCCAAAATAATCAGTCATTAAAAATCCTATGAGTAGCAGAGAAGCACTGACGACAGTGCCAGGCATGGCACAGTTTCAGGGAGTGTTTTGTCCTATTGTATATCAGATCACTATGAGTCACACCCAACTCAATGGCACCCAACAACAGTAACCACATACATACACAATTTCATGAAAATGCTTACCTGTACGGAGGGAAGGAAAGAGAATGAAATAGTTGAAGTGAACATAGGGACTCCAACTTGATCTGATGGATGCTTGTTAGAGTATAAAAAACACTTTTCTCTATATATGTTAAAAATGATACACAATGAATAGATTGGTGGATGGATAGAGGAAAGATAGATGATAGATGAAAGATGATAGATGATAGATCAATAGATAGTACAACTCAAGATGCATATGATTAATTCAGTATGCTCCTATAATTGCAAAATCTGGTTATATTATTCAAATATAGAACATATGTCATGATGATCCCAGAAGGTTTATTCTGCCCTTTACATTTTATATACTTTTAAGACAAATCAGAGTTTAAATCCTTGTTCTGTCTGCCATATGACTTTGAGCAAGAGTTTGTTTTTCTTTCTGAAATTTAATTTCCACATATGTAAAATGGGGATAAGAAAATCTACTTTCCAAGCATCTTGTGATGACAGCATGATTTAATATATGTGAAGAGCTTTATTCAACTTCCTGGTTTATAATAGATATTTGGCAAATACAAACCCTTGTCTCTGCTCTTCCCTTGCACATCTGTAAAAAATATGGTTAATATGTCCTACCTGGTGGACAAAGTCAGAGTTGAAACTCAGACATGCACTATGCTGCCTGTTAGGACAGAAAATCTCCTCTGATACTTCAAATATCCCTGTGCAATTTGGTCCTTTGGAACCACTTGCCTCCCCAGTGAGGGATGAGTTGGATCCATATGGTATTCAGTTAAATTTTCAGCTTATCAGCTATGTAACCTAGCACAACTCATTTTACCCCTCTGTGTCTCTATTAATAAAATGGGTTCATAATCCCTACCTTTGTGAGTCATAATGAGAGTAGAAATCACATATGCAAAGCACTTGGCACACAGGAGATCTGTGATACCTGAGGATCACTAAAACTATGGTTATTTATCTTATTGCTATTAGTGGATAAGAGCATCTTCCTCATACACATCAAAAAATCAATACTGATATATATTCTATTCAGCACTGTATCATCCCCATTAAAAGACCATTTATAAAATGTGCCCACAACATTGGTTACCATCTCTTAGCTACAGACTGAGTTTTCAAATGGACACACAACATTAATCTCACCTGAACGGATATTTCCTGCTCCTATTTTAGGTTCTATACAAGATTAGGGAAGAATTTAACGTCCAGCGGCCAATGGATCCTAATAAATATATAGCTTTTGCTAGGACTAGCTGTCTAAACTCAACTCCAAAAAAGGAACATTACCCGAGTCAGAGTTATTGACGTAAGAGAGATTTATTCCAGGCCAGTTCACAAAACAGCAACAATCCTTGGCTCTAAACCTGTCTCAACTTCACTCCAATTGCCCTCCGAATTATTGACAGACCTAATTAATCCAGCAATTGCTTGGTGATAATTACCATCTTTTCTTAGGCAATAGATCTGATCCTTGAACCCATGTTTGCTGGGAAACAAAAGAGACAGTAAAACAGACCTAAGCCTAAAACTCCTATCAATAGTAAACATCCCGTCAATTAAATTCTTTGATCCCTCAGAAAGTACACCTGTCAATTTTTAATAAAAGAATCAATCTTTTCATTTCAGTTTTCCTTTACGAAACTCAAGGTTAGAGATATAACAGAAGCTGATGAACGAGTCACTCAAGAATCATTGCTTTTGGGTCATGGAAAGCTTTACAATACGCCCAGAAATTCACAGATAGGTTTTCTGATGAAATACTTTCAATTCTTTAGAGACATTTTTAGCAAACACAAATGTTTATCCCAAAGTGCTTTCAGTGCTGTCAGCACAAGCTTGGCATGTTTATAATGCAGTTTGCATCAAGCTCAAGTCCAAAATCTGGGCAGTTTTCAGAGAAGGCACCCAGAAACCATCTCCTCTGCATTATTCACACTGCTAGAAGGAAGATCAATAGCTCAGTTCACCCAGGAAGCTCCAAAGCCCAGCAAGCAGTCATTTTTGACACAGTGAATTTAGCGAGAATGGTGGGCTCTTTTGCAGAACCCAAAGGGCAGTATCTCAGGCTAACAAAGACGATAATGATAGAACAGCCTTTGGGCCAGAGAACATCACCCGGGAGCCATCCTCCCTGGGAAGGGGCTGTGTGGAAATAAAATGTTCAAAAGGAGAAAAAGAAATTACAGTTGAGTTCCTGTATGTATCAGGGTCACAGTGGAGGAAAAATGTTTGTGACAGAGCCTCAAGGCTCAGGAAGGGGGTACACTTACCCCTGCCCCTTCTTTTCCACCAGCCTCTCTAGAGACCACCAGGTCTTACACAAACTGAAGTCCTGGGGGCTCAAGTTCTGCCACAAGGAAGGTGTGACCTGCTGGGTTCTTCCTGGGGTAGGGGGAAGAACTAGATAAAGAGTATGGTGGATATTCAGGTTGGTCCTGTGGACACTGGTATAACCACTGGACCTGTGTACATTATTGTTGTTAGGCGCCGTGGAGTCAGTGTATGACTGACAGTGATCCTGTGTACAACAGGCAAACACTACTGTCAGTGCTTCTCTGCTATTCATAGGGTTCTCAATGGCTGATAGTTTTGGGGGAGTGGGTTGCTGGGTCCTTCTCCCAAGTCTACAGCACCTGGCATTCCTGGCAGTCTTCTATCCAAGTACTAACCAGGCCCACCTCTGCATCCAAGATCTGATGGGATTGGATGCCACAGTGGTGCAGCTGCAGGTGGATCTGTGTATAGGTGATCTGAAAACCTCAAAGAAATATAGAAGAACACTGATGGAATCAATGCATGAGTTAAGTACCTCTGAGAGGTGGTATTATCCCTTTCATCATACTTGGGAGTAATTCCTTAAGTAGGAAATTTTAAAACAAAGGTTTTCAGTGAAATAACCTAACCAATATTATGGGTAAACCACCTAAAGATTAACCTAACAGAGCTGGGTGTGTTGGTGCAAGTCTGTGATCCCAGTGATTCAGAAGGCTAAGGCAGGAGGATTGAGAGTTTGAGGCCAGAGGCAGCCTGCACAACTTAGCAGACCCTGTCTGAAGATAAAAATTTAAAAAGGGGCTATGGGTGCAGCTCACTGGTGGACCACTTGCAAAGTATGCATGAGGCCCTAGGTTCAGCCACCTAGTACTGAAACAAAAAGAAAAGAAAAGATTAAACAAACAACTTAAGTACAGACATAACACAACTATTAAGAGCCACAGAAAGAAACCATTTCTTGATAGTCTACCATGTGTCAAACATCATACAGTTTAATTGATATTCTAATGGGCCGTGAAAGGTACGTAACACTCATATTCATTTTACTGATAAGAATTCAAGTCCTTTGAGCAATGGTTCTCAAAGTGAGGTCCCAGGACTAGCAGCATTAACATCACCTCAGAACTTGTTAGAAATACAAATTCTCAGATCCAGACCACGTGCATCACTAGGGCCGATTCTCAGCAAGCTGAGTTTTAACAAGCCCTCCAGGAGATTTCCAATGGGTCTATAGTTTGAGAACATCTGGTCTAGGATGAAAGTTCTTAGAAGTCTTGGCTGTACGTTAAATTACCTAGATAGCTTTGGAGGGGGTTATTCTGTTTCATTTTGTTTTATTTGGTTTGGTTTGGTTTTGAGACAGGGTCTCACCAGGTACCCCATGTTAGCCTCAAACTTGTGATCTTCCTGCCTCTGCCGCCTAAGTGTTGAGATTACAAGGGTGCACCACCACACTCAGCTTATCTAGATAGCTTTTAAAACTACTAGTGGTTGGATACCACCCATAGATATTCTAATATAATTGATCTGGAATGCAACCAGGATATCAGATGTTTAAATATATCCCAGGTAGTTGTAATGAGCAGCTAAGGATCACTGCTACTGCAGTGGAAGTTTTTCCAAGGTGTCCCCAAGAGAAATGAGAACAAAGGAGGCAAAATTCAAACTCAGATCTGAGCTGAATTTGTGCTCTGCCCATACATCCTTCTTGCTTAAAGTATGGTCCAAGACCAGTAGCAAATCCATCATCTAAGAACTTGCTTTATTATTGTTGTTAGATGCCATCAAGTCAGGTCCGACTCATAGAGACACTATGTACAACAGAATGAAAAGCTATAAGACACTGTGCCATACCCGGCAATATTGTCAGTGCTTCTTTGCTGTTCATAGGGTTTTCAATAGCAGATTGTTTTGGGAAGGGGCTTCCAGGGTTCTTCTCGCTAGCCTGCAGCACCTGGTATTCCCAGGCAGTCTCCTATCCAGGGACTAACCAGACCGATCCTGTTTAGTTTCTGAGATCAGATGGGAATGGATACCAGAGTGGAATGGGTGCAGACAAGAACTTGTTAGAAATGCAGAACCTCAGTTCATGTCTTGGATCTATGGTATCTGAATCTACATGTTAACCAGATCCCTAGATGATAGACATCCACGATAAAAGTAGAGAGGCAGAACATTACTCAGTGCTAATTATACCTTGCAGCCATCAGTGTTGGTCTGGTTCACCATCTTTACAAGTACAGCAGATATTATTTTAAGATATTAAGGTTCTTTTCCAACCCAGTACCTTTCCACAACTTCCTACAGTGCCCATTTCTCTTCTCAGTGCATTCATCAACATAAATACCTGCTAGATGGAGGCAGAAAAAGGCTTACACAGCCTGGAACAAAGAGGTGAACTGAATTTTTGAACACATTTTCACAGTATAGTAGAGGCAAAAAGAAAGAAAAACAAAGGAAACAAACAAAAAACATTGAAATCCATTGTTTTCCAACTAAACGACCCAGGAGACAAAATGTCCTTGAATTCCAGAACCAATCCTGGAAAACTCCAATTATTGAAGTCATGCTAACATGATACATAGGGAAGGAATGTGTGATGAGTAAACAGCTATTCTCCACCACAAAGGAGTTAAGGATTTGGCAAATAGGAGAGTCAGAAATAATTGGGTTATAGCCCTACAATTACATTACTCTTATAGTAGGGGAAATGAATAATAGAGCTACAATAGCCACATGAATGAATTTTACAACTGTAGTACAGAGGAGAAAAAAAAGCAAATTGCAGAAGGGTACATGGCACAAAATATTAAATATGCAAAATAGCACCTTGCACCATTGAGTTTTATGGTAAAAGAATAACCCAAATATGTAAAAATGACAAACATTAAATTCTGAATAATGGTTCTGTGAAAAAGAGGGATACAAGTGAAGAGGAACACACAAGACTATAAATATTCTACTTCTTAAGGTGGTAGGTAGGTACATGGGTCTTTGTTATAACAGTATTAATGTATTTTTGCATATCTAAAATATTTTTTAAGAAGAAAAGGAAAATAATCCTTACTTCTCCCACTGTTACAGGAACGCAGATTGAAACTCTCATGCTTAAGAGGAGACCCAACATTTTATATTCTTTGAGGGGTTGGGTATGTAGAAAAGCCCTTGTCCACATTCTGAATGCTTTTTAAATTTATTTCTGTCCAAAGTAATATTAAGCACATTGGATTGTGCAGTTGTATAGCAACATACACACCAACATGCATACACACACACACACACACACACACACACGCATGCCTGCACACACACCAGGGGTGTGAAGGTTGCAAAGATGGATACTGCCTGAAAGAAAAAACTTTAACTTCTTTCTTGGAGGTGTTTTGTGAATTGCTACCTGATCTATTAATGCCTAATATCGGGAAATGAAGCAAAACTATTGTTAAAATGAGCCTAGCTGAAGTCAACCTACACCAATAACAAAATCCTTTTCAGTGCTTATTCAGTTATTGCTGTAATCTTACTGGATTAGAACACAGATTAATATTAAGGGGACACAGTATTCCTGGGAGGTAAGCACTATTACCTCCCTAGTTTAGAGACACAGGAAGGCCATTTTTGCTTTCCAAAGTCACAAAGCTAACAAAAGTCAGAGCCAAGATCCAAACTAGTTCATCTATCTTCAGAGCTCATGCCTACCATTCCTCTATAGGGCCTTCCAGAAGTTACCAACATAAAGATTTTGACTCAATGAGTTAAGAAAGACCTTCTACTCATTGTAACTCCTCAACAGTGATAGGAACTATCTTCTTGGCTATTGTTGTTGTTAGGTGTTGTCAAGTGGGGTCCATCTCATAGCAACCCTCATAGAGTTTTCGATGGCGGATTGCTTTGGGATTGCTTTGGGAGTGGATTGCCACATCCTTCTCCCATTTTTGCATTGCTGGGGATTGAACTCAGGTCACTGAAGAGTATGGAGCAGCACCCGACCAACTGAGCTTAACTGCAGCCCATCTTCTGTGGCTAGAGTACCATAATCCTAGAAGAACTCAAATAAAGACTGACAGGCAACATCTCTGGTTAGAAGATTGTTCTAACTCCTTGAAAGTAGAAGGGTAAGTCCCGTATCAGCAATGTTGCCTGGACACTTATGAGAGATGCAAACTGTGGGGCCCACAGTTTCAAAGCACACATTGAATACTTCCAAGAGCCAGGTAGGAAGAATAGAAATAGAATCATCCAAGATTCTGAAGCCAGACTATCTGGATTTCAATATGGGTTCTTCTTATTAATCATGTGATTTAGGGAAAATTTCCTAATTTTGGTTTGCTGTGGTTTCCTAAGGTTAAAAAAATGGGACAATTAATAGTACTTTCCCCTGAAAGGTGGTAGAAACATTGTGAGAGTTTTTATATCCAAGGACTTAGAAGATCGCCTATGCACAGTAAGCACAGGATAGTATGTGTATTTTCTGTGTTATGTATCATCTCTGCATCAATTCTACTCTACTTTATGGAAATAAAGAACACTGAGCCCATACCAAACTCTCCCATGTCAGTATTGCCTTTGAAGGATCACAGACAGAGTCACTGTCAAGTTCAACCTGAGCCTGAAGGACAGAGAAGACTTGGTGAACGCATACATTGGCATTACAGCGTTGGCAAAGGGAGAAATATGGGATAAAGACAAGCTATGTTATTATGGGGCTGGGATTTAGCTCAGTGGGTAGAGCACTGCACTGCAGTCTCTGAGGCCCCGAGTTCAATTCCCAGCACCACAAAAATGGGAGAAGGGCCCGGCAATCCACTCCCAAGGCAATCCCGAAGCACTCAGCCATTGAAAACCCTATGAGGGTCGCTATGAGTCGGATACCGACTCGACGGCACCTAACAACAACAACAACATGTTATTATGGCCTGTACCACTGTGGTATCTGATCCCATCAGATCTCAGAAGCTAAGCAGGGTTGGTCCTGGTTAGTCCTTGGATGGGAGACCACCTGGGAACACCAGGTGCTGTAGGCTTGGGAGAAGGACCCAGCAACCCACTCCCAAAAAACAATCAGCCATTGAAAACCCTGTGAATAGCAAAGAAGCACTGACAATAGTATTTCATCTGTTGTACATAGGGTCACTATGAGTTGAATACTGACTCAAAGGCACCTAACAACTTATTATTATTGTTGTTGTTGTTGTTATTATTACTACTACTTGAAGTAGCATATGTGGATGAAAAGGAAACCTGCTCCTATGCAATAACACAAAGAATCACAAAATCATGTGTTTTAAAAGTTTGTTTTGCTTTCAGCTATGTTAGTGTTGTTTCAAAGCCAACTGTAGCTTCCTAAGCATCCAGAAATCTCCCAAAACCCTGAGCCTAGACTTTGAGGGGATCTTTGGAGAGAGAACAAAGAATTCCAATGGAGGAAATGTTTCTAAGGACTGCCTCCAGGGGGCAGAGTTCCCAGGCCATGCTTGGTCACCTCTTCATCTACTGTTTTCCTTCCTTCATCTCTATAGGAAGGGTCAGGTGACTGGGTTCCACACATCCCTCTGTCATAACTACTCCTTCTTAAATCTCAGTTTCTGCTGATGTCTGATAATAGACACCATGAAGAACAAGTGAATGAGAAAGAGGTGTTTATCGGGAAAACCTAACCAGAAAATAAGTCAGTTGTTGGGGGTCAGCCATTGCCTGGTTACAATAAATGAGCATCAATTCCCTAACTGCACCCAAATAAATTAGAAAAACTATCTCCATAGACACAGTGTCTCCCATCAGGAAATCATCTTAAGCAATGAAAAAGAAAAGATTAATTTTATTGTCAAGGGAAATATCCTCAAATTCCAGCATGACGACTATATTTTCACCAGGGGACACATATTTTTTTTTCTATTAGTGAAAGCTCTTCCAATACACTATTCTACTGTTGCCTTTGAAGGGAAATTAATATAGTCTCACTAAGTCTCTGTTTATTTGGAATATAACATATGGCCAGAGAGAAGCGATTTCCAAGCAGGTGTTTGCCATGAGAAAATCTCACTCATTCCCTAAAGGCCATTCCAAGCTTGCATGGCCAATAATGCCTTTAAACACATCATTGGGCTTAGAGACCAATTCTTGAAACACAGTTCACCAGAACCAGAGGTTGGCCGCCATTCTGCCCTCTTGACAGAACAAAATGGAATCACATTTGACTTCTTAATTGGGTCCTCCTTCTCTTCCTTCACTCAAGACATCTGGTGAGTTCCTACTAAGTATTTCAAACAACAATATGTTTTATCTGCAAATAAAAGTTGGCTCTAACTGATGACTTAAAAGTCTTAGTGCTACTATTGGATAAAGGCGAGGGCAGTTTTGTTTTATTTTGTTCTTGTGTTAGGCACCTTTGGCTGGTTTCTGGGGATGGGACATGAGAGCCAGGCTCTGTCCTGGTCATAGAGTATTGGAACATGTAGTTGTTGTTGTTAGATGCCATTAAGTCGAGTCTGACTCATAGCGACCCTATGTACAGCAGATCGAAACACTTCTCAATTCTGTGCCAGGCACACGATCTTATTTATATTTAAGCCCATTGTTGCAGACATTGTGTCAATCCACCCGGTGGAGGGTTTTCCTTTTTTTCGTTGACATGCCACTCTCCCAAACATGATGTCTTTCTCCAGACACTGATGTCTCCTGATTACATGTCCAAAATATGTAAGATGCAGTCTGGCCATTCTGGCTTCCAAGGAACATGGTCATATCCAAATGAAAGTTTGTCCAGAAACTCAACTGATCCTGATGTGGCTGGAAAAGATTGGTCCAGTAAAACTTTCCCATTCCTGAAGGAAGGAAATCATCCAAAGGAATCTTCACTAGGGCAATGGGAATGCCAGGCAAACAAAGGAAATAGCACAGCCCTCAGCTTGGGCTCCTACCCTTAAAGAAGGTAACGATTTGTGGGGAAGGCAGGAATTGGTCCTAAAGGCCTAAGGGGAGAGAAACAAAGTCTAGAGTGTTAGTGTGGCTGGTGGGATAGATTCTGATCCCACCTGGGATCTCAAAGACCCTTGCAGTATACTCCCATCACCCCAAATAATTGACACAGGTTTGTTCCTTACACCCCAAGGAAATGGTTTGGCCCAAACTGAACAGCTATCCAGGACTTAAGAACTGCTCCCAACAGTGTGATGAGACTTCCAAACCAAGAAAACACTAGGAAATGCACGTGCCAGGCCCTGGGGTCCAATGCTGTAAGTGCACTATTCCCTGGGGTCTCCAGAATCACTCTATGACACAGGTGGTCATATGTCCATTTGACAATCAAGAAGTATGAGGCCTTGAGGAGTTAAACACTTTGCCTGAAGTCACCAAAAGAGCAGATCACAGAGCAAGGGCACAAATCCCAGACCATCTCAGTCCATAGTTCACATTTATAACATCCGGGACTAATCCATCCCATCACATGTATGACTTTACTTAACCCCGTAACAGTTCTGTGAGTGGAGTTTCCTCCATCCCCTCTTTAGATGCAAAGAGAAGCTGCTACACTTGACTTGGTGGCATTGCTGGGTGTCCCAGGTTTACTTATCTTAGAAGCACAAACATTTAGCAACGATGCATACGGCTGCACGGCTCAATTCTGTAAGGATGCAACTTTGCTAAGAATACTGTGGTGGAGGGTGGTGGTTTTGCCTCTTTCCATTTAAGCAACACAAAAGCGTTCAGCTTTGGAATTCAGTGGCATTTTCCATGTGATCCTACTGATCCTGTCTTCTGGATTCACTTCACAGAGAACACATCCAGCCAGTGGGGCAGCTTAACTGGCAGAACCTCAACCTTCCTGATATTTCAGTATTGTTTCCTTTATTATGATTATTTTAACTGAAAATTGCCTTGGCTGTTCCTCGCTGAACACTGGTTCAGCTCGTGGAGGGCAGCATGGAGAGGAAGAGACAGCCCAGCTAGTGAACAGGCCATTGTATCTGAAATAAAAATCAATTGCTCACCATGCAGATTGCAGAAGAAGCTGCAAATAAAATTACTGTAAATTTAATTAAAACATTCCAGCCAAGTCCATACATTTGGTATTGATTACCTGGCCTGCAATTTCAGGGAGTTAATTAACACAGCCTCCGCTTGGGTGACACGAAAACGCCACATCAGGCGCTGGTTGTCCTAGCAACAAGTAGGCGAAAGCAGCACATAGATTAAATTGAAAGGAAATACAACGTCTTATTGAATTAGACTTAAGTGCAATGATGTAAAAATATGAAGAGGCAACTTAAAGTTCAAAACACACTTCATGAACATGAATCATTGTCTGCTTCTAATTGGGCTAGAGGCCTTCAGCCATAGCCCTGTGGCATCCGATTCCGTCAGATCTTGGAAGCTAAGCAGGGTCCGGCCTGGTTAGTACCTGGATGGGAGACCGCCTGGAAACACCAGATGCTATAGGCTTGGGAGAAGGACCTGGCAACCCCCTCCCAAAAATCAGTCTGCCATTGAAAACCCTATGAACAACAGAGAAACACTGACAATAGTGTTTCCCCTGTTGTACAGAGGGTCGCTATGAGTCGGATACTGACTTGACGGCACCTAACAACAACAACAACACTTGGGCTAGAGTGGAGTGCTTGTACTGTCGGATGGGAGGATAGAGTAGAAAGGGTAGAGTCAGGAGTCACTTCACAGAATCCGTTAACATCAGAGCATTCCCACAGCACTGCAGGCTCTGGGTACCTACTCCGCAAGAATTCATTTTATTGTTGTTGTTGATGTTAGGTACCATAGAGTTGGGTCTGACTCATAGTAACCCTATGTACAATAGAACCAAACACTTCCTGATTCTGTGCCAGGTACATGATTGTTTTTATGTTTAAGCCCATTGTTGCAGACACTGTGCCAATCCAGCTAGTTGAGGGTCTTCCTTTTTTTC
>VMDO01027419.1:0-17702 GCA_007922755.1 Pedetes capensis
TTGTCAGTGCTTCTCTGCTGTTCATAGGGTTTTCAATGGCAGATTGATTTTTGGGAGGGGGTTGCCAGGTCCTTCTCCCAAGCCTACAGCTTCTGGTGTTCCCAGGTGGTCTCCCATCCAGGTACTAACCAGGCCCGACCCTGCTTAGCTTCCGAGATCTGACGGGATCGGATGCCACAGGGCTACAGCTGCAGGCAGCATGCTATCTAGGCACCACAATAAGGTAAGTCTCTCTAGGTAAAATGGCCTTTAAACTTAGGCACATGTAAAAAATGTGCTGGTAATATAACTTTCCAGAAATATGAAGTAAAGTCCTCATTTATAGTGATTCCCAATTTCAATAGTGTAAATACTCTCACCATGGCCAATTGTAAACTACTAATATGAAGTCACTGAGAAATTTTTGAGACACAGTAAAAGTTCTCACAAGCTAGTACAAACTAGCTCTAGCAAACCACTGGAAATACCTCAGAAATTATTGTATCTTCTCTTCCTTATTTATCTACCACAACCTTTGTCTAGACCTCTATGGTGCCTTACCTAGATTATTACAATAATTCCTAAATAACCCACCATGGCTGACTGACTCCTAGTTCTTCTCCTAGCCTCCTTCTAGCTACATGCCCTTCATGCCTCTTCTATATATAAAACTTTGAGTGACTCATCATTGTCTATAAAATCAAAACTTCTTTACATTGCATATAAGATTCTTCACAGTTTGTTTTGCCTGCTTGTTCAACCTCAACTCCCAACATCTCTTCCCATGCCTACTATTAATTGGCTATGCTAAATATTTATCACTGACCTATTACTCCTAGAACACACCATCTGTCCTCTCCTTAAGAATAATCGCATAAGCTAATATTCACTGAGCATTAACTAAATGCCAAGGAAGGTATTAAGCACTGGAAATACAAATATGTATAAGACACAATTCCTGATCTCAGCAATAGTAGAATGGTAAGACACATATGTAAATTCTTCATTATAATAGTTTGAGATAAACAGTATCTACAGGAAGGATACAATACATAATCAGTAACCATAAATACCCACTGAGCCCTACAACAGAGCCTGGAATGAGATAGGTACATAATGAATGTTAAATACATGAATTAGTGACATAATAAAGAATCAGAGAACACGTTTATAAGAAGTATCATTTGAGTAAGGTAGTTCTCAGTAGAGTTATTGTAAGCATTCAGAGAAAGGAGAGACCACTGACTATTGAAGAAAAGACACAAAACATAAGTTTAAAAGATGAATTATAATGAAAATAAATCCTGAAAGACACCTCTAGAGATCTACTGAGCCTCCAGGTCTCCAAAGATTTGTAGACTCATATGATAAGGTACGGCTTCCAATGGTTTACCTATGCTTGCTAACCAGGAAAACCATCTAAGGAGTATTTAAAATGAAATAGATTCTGGTGACACAGCCAGGTCTCTTAGAGGTATGTCTCAGGCATCTTTATTTCTTAAAAAAAAATTTCCCAAATTTCTGATATATATCCCTGATTGAAAACCACTGCATAGACCTTATACCTCTAGAAAAAAGGCAGTATTGTGATTATTTATTGAGTGGAGAAGGAAAGGGAAACAGAATGATTTAGCAAAGCCAACCTGTTAGTGACCACCTTTCTCTAATAGCAACTATTCACAAAATTTTCCCACAGTAAATGCCTTAAACTGAAGTTGATGTGAATTATTCATCTGTTTTGGTCCTCTGAATTCATGAAACAAGGCACTGGTTAGAAATCCTGGGGAAGGTCTCAATATTTGTTCTTGTTATAATGTTACTGTCTAGGGCTAGGGATGTAGTTCAGTTGGTAGAGCACTTTCCTAGCATTTATGAGGCCCTGAGTTCAATTGCTGGCACCACAAAGAGAAAGAATATTATTGTCTAACAGAGTACAAAGACAGAAGGAAGAAAGTAAGGAAGTAATGCAGAAAGAAGAAATTTAATTACTCCTCCTGCCCTGCAAAGGGGTATGTGTACAACACTCCAATCTGATTTGGGAAAAGCTATGGATGTCTTTCATAAGGAGTAAAATCAGATAGTTTTTATTTTTATCCTCCCCATTTTTCTTTTCTAGGAGATTCTTCAGAGCAAAGATTTCTTATATACCTTAGTTATTTACAGTAATTAAAGCTTAAGGGATCCTCAAAGGACTGTGTAAGTTTCTGGTACTTCATGAAAAAGTTACCCTGAGTATTCAACTGTATTAAAATGTAAGCCTTCAGTATCTTTCAAAGTTTGAAGTAATACAAATTTCCTGTAAAAATTAAATAACATAAAATGAAAAAAGACCGTACAACCCAATCCATCTCCAAGAAAAATTACTATATTATCCTGGTGTTAATCTTGAAAATTTTTAGATGCGCATAAACTACATGTGATTACCCCAAAGATACTATTCTTTAGCCTTTGAAAAAATCACTCAGTAGGTTGTAGTATTATTCCTATGTGAATTCCTATAAAGGTAGCCTGTCCTTAAAAATAAACATCTGTTTTTCATTGTATGGATGAACTTCTGAGTTCATTACTGTTTTGCTGTTAACCCTTTGACTACCACAGGGACACATACATCAAAAAGTTAGTGTGTATGAATTTTACAGAAAATTCAGAAGGTGGTGGGAAAAAGTATTTTATAAATTTATATTATGCATTCCAATTATTTTGTTAATGATGTTCTTGTCTTGCTCATTGTAATGATGAGTTTCGGGAAATAAAATACTTCTTGTCATGTATTTTTATTTGAAATTGGTAGTCAAAGGGTTAAATACAACACTGAAACAAATACCCCTTGGATATTTATATGATCATCTCCTTAGATTAATTATCTAGAAGTGAATTCCTGGGTTAAAAACAGTGAACACATTTTAATATAAACTTGCCCACTAGAAAGATTAGTAAATTTATGTAAATTGCTTCTCCAACATAGGAGATTGCCTGTTTCCTCACACCTTCATTCACTCTGGGCTTCAGCAATTTTTTGTTTGTTTGTTTGTTTGTTTTGTTTTGCTTGCAGTACTGGAGCATTGAACCTAGGGCCTCACACATGGTAGCAAGTGCTCTACCATAGAGCTGCACCCCTAGTCTCTTTTTATTTTCTTATTTTGAGACAGTGTCTCATTAAGTTTGCTAAGACTACCTCTGCCCTCGAACTTGTCATCCTCTTGCCTCTGCCTTCTGAGTCGCGGAGATTATAGGCATGAGCCACAGTATCCAGTTTAGCAATCTTTTTAATCTTTGAAAGTATGGCATCTGAAAAAGAATACCACCATACTATCATTTTATTATTTACTTCTCTAATTATTATGAGAGAACTGGGGTTTAGCTCAGTTGGTACAGTGCTGCTCTGCACTCTATGAATCCTTGGGTTCAATCCCCAGCACCACAAATTGGGAGAAGGATATGATAATCCACTCCCAAAGCAAACCTTGAACAATCAGCCATTGAAAACCCTACAAATAGCAAAGAAGCACTGATACAGTTCCAGTCACGGCACAGTGTTGGGGAGAGTTTCCTTCTGTTGTACATAGGGTCATTGTGAGTTAGACCCAACTCAAGGGCACCCAACAGAAACAACAATTATTGTGAAGTTAAGCATTTTCTCTTCTTTATTGGATTTTGTATGAATTTCTTCCTTTAGAAATTCCCTAACACTTTTGCCTATTTTAAAATGTAAGTGCTTATCTGTTTTATTAATCTGTGAAAATATCTTTACAGAGTAAAGATATGGTCCTAACCTTGTGTCATCTTTGTTATGCGCTTTTCAACCTTGTTTTAAGTACTGTCACATTAATTTATCATTAGAATTATAATTATTGTAGTTATTATTATTATTATTACTACTACTGATTTGTGATCAATTTGATCCGTTACTTTTTTCTTTAATGAAGTAGGCAAATGATCAAGCCTTTTCCCCTATAATAGGACAGTTCCAGTTCTTAAGACCTAAATTTTATTTTAAAACTGTGTTTAAGAAGGTTGCTTGCAAGCCGGGCGCGGTGGTATACGCCTATAATCCCAGCAACTCGGGAGTCAGAGGCAGGAGGATTGCAAGTTTGAGACCAGAGGCATTCTGCGTAAATTAGCGAGACCCTGTCTCAAAAAGTAAAAAAAAAAAAAAATGATCTGGAGGTACGGCTCAGTGGTATAGCACTTGCAAAGCATGCAAACACAAGGCCCTGGCTTTAATCCCCAGTACCGCAAAAAAAAAAAAAAAAAAGTATTGCTTACCTATGGCAAAAAATGATTAGCATCTAGATTTTCAAATTGATTACACATTTTGTAGACAAATGTTCAATATTAGTGGAAGTACTTTTAGCTATTGCTTTTTCTAATTTTAAGTTTATATGTTTTGGATTATGGGAAGCCAGGAGCACATTTAGTAGATTTATCCATGACACACTGAATTCCACAGAGGTAGATGATCATGTGATATAATCCATTTGTACCAGGTAATGCTCAGTAGAAATAACACTTCCCTAGTTGCTTTTCAAACTGCTCTGAAAATATTCCAGACACATACTACAGAGTAATGAAAAAGAAATTACATTAATACTGGAAGCAGCTACAATGTTGTATTAGCTTCTAATCAGACATTCTATCTTTAAGAAAAAAATGTAAAAGGCTCCCCATTCTCCAATGTGAGACATCTTAAAGCAAGATTTGACCAAAGTAAATGTCACATGTCTGTCAACTTATTGGGCTGTGGGGGCTTGTTTGATACTGAAAGCTATGTCAGCAGTATTTCAGATACCAGCAGGACCACCCATGGTGCACAGGGTTCACTGAGCTTTCAGACTAAGACAGAATAGGGAGAAAGACCTGGCAGGCCACTCCCAAAGCAATTGGCCATTGAAAGCCCTATGAATAGCAGAGAAGCTCTGTGAAATATAGTGCCAGAAAACAAGCCCCTCAGGATGGAAGGCATTCAAGAAATGACTGGGGAAGAGTTGCCTCCTCATAGTAGAGTCAACCTTAATGATGGGGATGGAGTAAAGACTTCCTTTTGCCAATGTGGCACAACTCAGAATGTAGAAAAACATAGTGGCTACAAAAAAGGGCTCAAAGATGAAAAGACTGTGTGTAAACAACAGTGTTGGGTAGTATTTTGTCCTGCTGTACTTAAGTTCCCTATGAGCGGGATCTGACTCTACAGCACTGAACAACAACAATGATCTATTTAGTGGGTCAACTACTATATTCAGAAAATACTTCCTGGGAATATAAAATGATGAAAACAATCATAGAACTATGATTTTTAGACACCAAGAGACATGTATGTATGTGTGTGTGTGCTGAGATAAATATAGGTAATGTTTACTCAGTGCCTAAATATCAGTATTTTTGAATCAATTCATGAACTCAAGCCAACAATCATTCAATGATAATCCATCAATAAGTTTCAGTTTTCTGGTTCCACTAGTTCTGGAATCATACCCAATTTCTTTACATCTAGTAAGACAAGTAGGATTACTTTTATCTCTAAGACAACAGGCCACAATTCTTTGGTATTCCTTGGAACAAGTGTGAGGCTTCACAAATCTAAACATTTTCATATATCTTATACATATAGACAGGCTGGGGTTCAGTTCAGTTGGTAGATTGCTGTTCTGCACTCTCTGAAGGCCCAGGTTCAATCCCCAGCACCACACATACACACACACACAAAAAAAAAAAAAAAAAAAAAAAAAAAAAAAAAAAAAAAAAAAAAAAAAAAAAAAAAACAGGAAAAGGATGTGGCAATCCACTCCAGAAGCAATATCGAAGCAATCAGCCATTGAAAACCCTATGAGGGTCACTATAGGTCGAACCCAACTTGATGGCACCCAACAACAACAAATACATAGACACTACTGTTTTCAGATCCATGTAGATACTGTTTGGTTAATAAAATACTTATTTAAAAGTAACTATGAAATTTCAGTAGCTTTGGAAATAAGTACAGATTTGTTTGTTTGTTTGTTTTTGGTATTCACAGGGGCTAAACCCAGGACCTCATATATACTTTGCAAATACTCTACCACTGAGCTGCACCCCTAGCTCCTTCTTCATTTTTTAATCTTGAGATAGGGTCTCACTAAATTACTCAGGCTGCCTCTGGCCTCGAACTTGTGATCCTCCTGCTTCCACCTCCTGGAGTCACTGGGAGTACAATTATGTGCCAACATGCTCGGCTAAATATGTTCTTAACAGATCAAGGTCTTTAAAATTTTTTTGAAATTGTCAATTAAGTGCTAGTGTTGACAGCACATATACTAAAACTGGAACAATACAGAGAAGATTAGCATGACCACCACACAAAGATAACATGCAAATTCATGGAGTATTCCATATTTTGAAAAAAAGGAAACTGTCAATTAAAAATTTTACTGGAAAAAATAGTTATATTATTAATAATATATAATATACTTGAAAATTGCTAAGAGTAGATTTTAAAAGTTCTCATTACCAAAATAACTGTGTGAGGAGACAGATATGCTAATTAGTTTGATTTAATCATTCCACACTGTATACATATACCAAAGCATCCCCTGTACACTTGGTGGTATTTAGTTGGCAAATGGGCTGGTCTAGAGGGTCAGAGATGGGTACACTCATATATGTGGCACTTTGGCAGGTACACCTTAAAGACTGGGTTCAAACAGAACCGTCAACCAGAGTACCTATACGCAGTCTTTCCAGCAGGTGGTCTTGGGGTACTTGGAAATCACATATAGTGTCTCAGGGCTCCCAGAGAGTGTTCCAAGAGGCAGAAAGTGGAAATTGTTGAGTTGCTAAGACCTGAGACTGGCATTGGCACAATGTCACTTTCACCATATTCTGTTGGTCAATCAGCGACAGAAACTGCACAGATTCAAGGGGAGAGGAGGTCATAGACTCCAATTCTTAATGATAAAATACTGAAAGAATTTACAGTCATCTTTAACCTACTATATATACTTACTCCTGGACAGGAGCTGCTATATCTATTGATCTCAACATCTTGTTTCTCATTCTGTTTCTCATTCCTATCCCTACCTCATCCACCTCCTCTCCAAGTTTAGGTCAGCCATACCGGAGGAACAAAAGCATTCATCAGAAAAGATATGGATCTACCTGGCCCTAAAGGTCACATTCATTTGCAGAGAAACATGGAAGCCCTCAGACTCTGCTCTGCCCCCAAAAGCTTTTATAGTTGCCACATTTGTATCCACATTGTAAAAGTGACCTTGTTGAAAAAAAGCCCAGGATCTGACAAGTTTCACAGATGAATTCTACCAAGTTTTTAAAGACATATCACCTATGTTTCTGAAATTATTTCATAAAATAAAAAGGAAAGGTATACCCCCAAGCTCATTCTATGAATCCAGTATCACCCTGATACCAAATCAGATGAGGACACAACAAAAAAAGAACACTATAGACCAATTTCTCTGATGAATACAGACACAAAAATCCTCAATAAAATACTTGAAAATTGAATACAGCATCACATAAAAAAGAACATATATCACAATCAAATGGGCTGCATTCCACAGATGCAAGGTTGGTTCAATATTTGCAAATCAATAAATGTTATATAACACATCAATAGACTCAGAGATAGAAATCACATGATCATCTCAATAGATGCAGAAAAGACTTTGACAAAGTTCAATATCCTTCATGATAAAAGCCCTGAAGAAACCAGGAATAAAAGGAACACACCTCAACATCATAAATTCTGTATACAACAAACGTATAGCTAACATCACAGTGGGCTGGGATTTAGCTCTGGGGGTAGAGCGCTGCGCTGCAGTCTCTGAGGCCCCGAGTTCAATTCCCAGCACCACAAAAATGGGAGAAGGGCCTGGCAACCCACTCCCAAGGCAATCCCGAAACAGTCAGCCATTGAAAACCCTATGAGGGTCGCTATGAGTCGGATACAGACTCGACGGCACCTAACAACAACAACAACAACATCATAGTAAATGGAGAAAAACTGAAACCATTTCCTCTAAAATCAGGAATGAGACAAGGGTGCCCAATCTCTCCATTCTTATTCATTCAATATGTTGTTGGTGCCGTCAAGTCAGATCTGACTCATGGTGACCCTATGTACAACAGAACAAAACACTACCCAATACTATGCCATGCACACAATCTTTTTATGTTTGAGCCCAATGTTTCAGCCACTATGTTTCTTCTCATTTTTAATCATTGCCACATCAAAAAAGGAGGTGTCTAGAGGTGTCTAGAGGTGTCTCAATTCCCATTATTAATGTCAACTTTGCCTTGAGGAAGGTCTTTGCCAGTAATTTCTTCAATGCCTTCCAGCCTAGGGGGCTTGTTTTATAGCACTATATTTCACAGTTCTTCTCTGCTATTCATAGAGCTTTCAATGGCTAAATTGTTTCAGGAGTAGGCTATCGGGTCCTTCTCCCTAGTCTGTTTTAGTCTGGAAGTTCAGCTGAAACCTTTCCACATTGGGTAGCCCCACTGGTATCTGAAATACCTGTGGCATAGCTTTCAGCATCACAGCAACACACAAGCCCCCACAGCGCAACAAGCTTGACAGATGTGTGGGTATCTTATTCAATATAGTGAATTAAATTTTAACCAGAGCAATACAGCAAGAGAAAGAAAGAAATGGGATACAAACAGAAAGCAAAGAAGTCAAATTATTCCTATTTGTTGATGACATGATCCTATACTTCAAGTATACTTCATGTTTGAGCCCAATGTTTGAACCAAAGTATACTTTAAGTATAGGACCCTAAAGACTCCACTAGAAAACTCTCAGATTTGATAAATACTGCTAGAAAAGTAACAGGATAAAAAAATCAATTTTCAAAAGGCAATAACAATTCCATATACTAATAACAAGCATGATGAGAAAGAAATCAAAACAACATTCCCATTCACAATAGCTTCAAATAAAATAAAATATGTAGGAATAAATCTTACCATGGAACTCTATATGGAACTTCTACAATAAAATCTTCAAAACAATAAAGAAAGAAATTGAAGAAGACACTAGAAGATGGAAATATCTCCCTTGCTCATGGATCAGAATTAATATTGTGAAAATGACTATACTACCAAAAGTGATCTATAGAGTCAATGTAATTCTCATCAAAATTCCAATGATATACTTCACAGAAATATAAAAATAATCCCAAAATTCATATGGAAGTACAAAAGACGCTGAACAGTCAGAGAAATCTTGAGCTGAAAGAGTAATGTGGGAGGCATCACAATATCTGAAATCAAATTATACTACAGGGCCATAGTTAAAAAAATCCACCTTGTTACTGCCACAAAAAACAGACAGGAAAACCAATGGAATTGAATAGAAGACCCAAAAATAAAGCTACAGACAACTGATTTTTGACAAAAGTGCTAAAATCATACATTGGAGAAAAATAGCCTCTTCAACAAATGATGCTGGGAAAACTGGATATCCACATGTAGAATAATGAAAGTTGATCCATATCTCTCACACTATACCAAAATACATTCAAAATGGATCAAAAGCCTTAATGTAAAATCAGAAACTTTGAAACTACTAGAAGAAAGTATAGGGAACATACTTCAACAAATAGGCATAGGGAAGTTCTTTCTTAAGACTCCAGTTTCTCAAAAAGTAGTACCAAGAATTGACAAATGGGATTACACAAAATTAAAAAGCTTTTGCACAGCAAAGGAAATAATCAATAAAGAGAAAAGCCCCGCAGAATGGGAGAAAATCTTTGCCAACTATACATGTGACAGAGGACTAATATTTAGAATATATAGAAAGAACTCAAAAAATTAAAGACCAAAAATAATAATCCAATCAATAAGTGGGCAACAGATTCAGCTATACCACTACTGGGAATATACCCAAAGGGAGGCGAGTCATCATACCACAGAGACACCTGCTTCTCCATATTCAATACAGCACTTTTCACAATAGCAAGGATATGAAACCAACCAAGGTGCCCATCAACAGAACAGATAAAAAAAATTATGGTATATATACACAATGGAACACTACTTGGCAATAAAAAATGAAATAATGTCATTTGCAATAAAAAGTGGATGGAACTGGAGAACATCATCTTAAGCAAAGAAACACAAGCTCAAAAAGAGAAATACCATATGTTCTCATTCATATGTGGAAGCTGAATCATATTTAAAGGAAGAAAAAAATCATATACATAAATTGATATATTAAAAATATGCAATTAAACTTAGCAAAGAAGGGACAATATAAAGAGTAGAAGGAAGGAGGGAGGGAACTAGCAGAGGGAAGTGAAGACTGTGGAAAGTGGGATGTACAAGAGAATTGATGTAGAGGGATAAAGGAGAAGAGGATAATCTCAATGCAAACAATGCAACTTCATGAGTACATTTGGGAACATAACCCAAATATGCATATGAGTTTTACTACATATTAGTCATAAGGCCCCATAAACCTTGTAAGTTGATAAAAGTGTAACCGAAATTGATGTATTAATTGCATAATGGAAAAAGCCAATGTTGTATTACTCTGTACCCCATCATCATCTACCAGTAAAGGAAGAAAAAAATAAAAATAAAAAATAAATTTACCTAAGTAGCTACTTCTACCACTGTTCAGATCTTCTTGAGTTTTTGCCTAATATCCTTTCATTTGAGCCTGAATACATTCCACTGTCATCTGTTATAGGGCGGGTCTACTAGTGACAAACTCTCTCAATCTTTGTTTATCTGGAAATATCTTAATTTTTCCTTCATTGTAGAAAGATGTTTTTGCCAGATAGAGAATTCTTGCTTGATATTTCTGACTTTTAACATGTTAAACACATCATCTCATTGCCTTCTGGCCTCTACAATTCTGATGAGAAATCAGTTTTTAATTTTATTGAGGATCCCTTGTACATGACAAGTTGCTTCTCTCTTATGGCTTTCAAGATTCTTTCTCTATTTTGAAAGAGTTTGATGTCTCAGTGTGGATCTGAGTTATCTTGTTTGAGGTTCATTATGCTTCTAGGATGTATAGATCCTGTCTTTCATCAAATTTGTTAAGTTTTTGGCCATTATTTCTTCAAATGTTCTTACTGTTCCTTTTTCTCTCTCACCATATAATGTATATATTGGTTCATTTTCTGTCTCGTGGGTCTCTTAGGCTCTGTTTAATTTTCTTTATTGTTTTCTCTTTCTATTTCTCAGACTGGACTATATCAATTAGCCTATCTTCAAGTTTTCTGATTATTTCTTTTGCCTTACCATCTACTGTTGAGTTCCCCTAGCAAATCTTCATTTCGTTTATTATATTTTTCACATCCAGAATTTCTGTTTGGTTCTTTTTGTAAATTTTGATCTCTTTGTTGATGTTCTCTATTTCATGAGATATTGTTCCTCTAGTTTCTTTTAATTCTTTGACCATGGTTTCCTTTAAGTGTTTGAGCATGTTTAAGACAGCTGATTTAAAGTTCTGCTCTAAGAAAGCTAGTGATTGGGCTCCCTCAAGGATAGTTTATATTAACTTATTTTTTTCCTCAGGAATGAGCCCTATTTTATTATTTTGTTGCAGATATATTTTATTAAATATACAATATTTTGAATGGTATGTCTCAAATTTAGACATCATATTCTCCTCTATCACATTCATTGTTTCTCTTGTGACTTGTTTGGTTGGTGACTTTTCTAAACTTTTAAAAATATATTCTATATTCTCTGTCATGTGCAGCCACTGAAGTCTGTGTTCTATAACTTAGTGTTCAGTTTTTATTTTGACAGCAAATCCTCCAAATGCCTGAAGCCAAACAAAAAGGAGGGAGAAAAAGGAAAGAAATTCTCTAACACAGTGTGGATTGATTCAGGGTTAGTACAAATCCTTTAACACTTAGTCAGATTTAGCCAGACACTTCCACCTTGCATGCCTGAAAGTCAGCCAAAGTTAACGCTTAGGATATTTTCAGGTCTTCTCTGAGTATGCATCTAGCAGTGAGCATATGCATGACCTTCTCTATTCCTTAGTATATATGAGAGTGTTTAAATGCTTTATTCCTCTTTGTACCTCCTTTCATGCCTATTTTCTTCTTAGGCTTTTTTTTTTTTTTTTTTTTTTTTTTTTTTTTTTTTTTTTTTTTTTTTTTTTTTTTTTTTTTTTTTTTTTTTTTTTTTTTTTTTTTTTTTTTTTTTTTTTTTTTGTCAGTCTAGTTTTTTGGAGTTTTTTTCTTGTTTGTTTTGAGGTTTTGTCTCAACTGTTATCTCTTACCCCAGGTGGCTGAATCTGGAACTTCTGTAGTTTTTCCTTTAAATGCTATTGACAAATGACATTTGTTAAGCCACCCCAGCCTTGGGAATTATTAGTCTGGCCAAAAGAAAGTAAAGAGAAAAGAAAAGAAAAAGCCATTGCTGCTCTGGTCCACTGACAGCTCAAAATCCACAACCACATTTCTTTAGGTATAAATCCTCTCCACCATGAGTACACGCTGCCATCTTCATGAACACAGGCAGTATAGGGGTAGTGGATGACAAGTGGGAAACAAGAATGTCACAGTACAATCTTACGATGTGGCACATTTTTCTTCCTAAAGAGTTCCCCTGGTTGCTTTCATTTCTGATTTGTGAGTTCTATAAAAGTTGATTCTGACCATTTATGCCAGCTAGTATATTCGTTTTGTGGAAGGACAAAGCCCGGAAATTCTCCACCCTGCCATTTTTGCAATATCTCTGAGTTACTTTTTGAATAGTGGTTAGAACTTTAGAATCAAATCTTAGCATTTGAAGGAGCTTAGAAGCTTACCAACCTAATTATTCTGCCTGCAGATGGCATAAGAATGTGCTTTATAGAATCTTGGCTAATACTAATATTCATAATTACTAAGAGATTCTATATGCTGTAAACTTTGCATTTGTCATCCTTATAATAAGCTGATGCCTGCAGCCATAGCCCTGTGGAATCCAATCCCATCAGATCTCGGAAGCTAAGCAGGGTCGGGCCTGGTTAGCACCTTGGATGGGAGACCGCCGGGAACACCAGGTGATGTAGGCTTGGGAGAAGGACCTGGCAACCCCCTCCAAAAAAATCAATCTGTCATTGAAAACCCTATGAACAGCAGAGAAGCACTGACAATAGTGTTTCCCCTGTTGTACAGAGGGTCGCTATGAGTCGGATACTGACTCGACAGCACCTAACAACAACAATAATAAGCTGATAAGGTAAACACTGTCATCACTTTTTATGCATCTGAGGAAATCAAGGTCTAGAAAGGTTCAATAAATAAAGTAGATCATACAGTACCCATACATGGCAAACCAAGAACTTGAATGCAGGTTTACCTGATTTCAAAGACCATGGTCTTTCCATTTGGCCACACTACCTCTCCTTATTTATGTGCCAGTGAGCACACTTATGTAAGAGATGGCTTATACCAATCATTACATCTCAACTGGACCCATTTTCCTCATGAAAAATGGGATATGCCTGTGCTTTTGATGGTATCAAATGGATGATTTCTGGGTGACTAATGATGTCAACTGACTCTCAAGATTTCCTATTTCATAAAAATAACTCAAAGGTATATGTTCCAAAAGAGACCATAAGGATATTTCACCAAAACTCATTTTCCCAAAACATTGAACTACTTTAAATGGGGTAGGATTTTTGTTTTACAAATGTCTCCAGTGGATTCAAGCCAAAAATGTATTTATGAGGTTATGAACAAATAATTATTAAATAGTTCTTATGTGACTTGATGGGGAAGCATAAACTTTATAGAGACAAAGAGGTGGTTAAAATGCATTCTCTGACTTTAAGAAATTCATAGTCCAGAGAGATGCTATATATAAAAAACAGCAGAATATCAAAGATACTATAATGATATAGGTAAAGAGTTGGAAGGAATTGTTGGGTTGATTGTATCAACAGCATTTAAAATGCCAGATTCTCTTCTCTGGACATGTATTACACTTCTTCATCCTATTGACAAATAATACGTGATTTCGTGGGGCCAATAAAATATGAGCAGAATTGACACATTTTGAGAAAAGAAACATTGTTTGGTTTCATTATATTTTCTTTTCTCTATGTCAACTGATCAGCAATACCCCAGATAAAGGCCACTATGTCAGCAGGGCACAGATAATTCAAAGGAGAAACCCAGCAGACCTGAAGTGGACATGGAATGTGTATTAGTCAGACTTTTCATTGTTGTGACGAATACCTGAGAAAAACAATCTAAAAGAGGAAAGATTAATCTTGGCTCACAGTTCCAGAAGTTTCAGTCCATGGTCAGCTGGCTCTTACTCTTAATCCCATAGAAAGGCAGAAATATCATGAAGGGAGAGAATGGCAGATGAACGTTGTTTCCCTCATGGCAGCAAGGAAGCAAAGAGAGAGAAGAAAGGGTAAAGGACAAGATACGTCTTTCCAGGGCACACCCTCACTGACCTATTTCCTCCCACTAGGCCCCACCTCCTACTTTCCACCACCTCCCAATAATGCCGTCATATTATAAATCCATCAAGCAATTAATCCATTGATTAGCTCAGAGCCCTCAGGATCCAATCACTTCCCAAAAGCCCATCAGCTAGCAACCAAATCCCCAACACATAGGCCTTCAGGGGACATCTCAGATTCAAACCATAATATTCTGTCCCTGGGCTCCAAAGGTTCATGTTCATCTCATAAAGCAAAATGCATTTAGTCAATCCCCAAGAGTCCCCAAAGTCTTAACTGTTCCAGCATTGCTCGAAAGTCCAAATCCAAAATCTCTTCTGAGATTCAAGGCAAACTCAGCTGTGAGCCCCAGGGAAAATAAAAAACAAGTTACATGATAGAGTAACAGAGAATAAACATTCCCGTTCCAGAAAGGAGGAGTGGGGGCATAGAAAGGAGAGATGGGACAAAAGTTAAGACTGAAACCCACCAAGGCAAACATGAAATCCTATAGCTCCATTTTTGGTATCCATGGCATACAGTGGCATGATGTGAGCTCCAAACACCTTGGGCAGCCCCTCCCCTATAATCTTGCAAGATGCAGCCCACACAGCCTCTCTCCTGGGCTGGCTGTGCTCACTGGCTGCTCCTTTCCTCAGCGGACAGTCCACGTTTCTGGCATCTTCAACTTCCTTTGGTCTCCATTGCAGCTTACTCCTCAACCTCACAACTCCATGCATCACCCACTCAGGGGCCGCCTGCAGTGACTCTGACATAGTCACACATTGTCTGGTCTCCCAGGCTTTCCTGTGAAATCTGGATAGAAGCCTTTATGACCCCATAACTCTTACATTTTGCATACCTGCAAAACCATCATCACATGGATGATTCCAAGGTCTGCTGCCAGCTGAGGTAGTAGCTGGGCCCCCTCAGACCACAGTGGCAGAGGCCTCTGACTGCCTGGTCAGGTGAACCCAGTGAAACACTTCCCTAGGTGGCCCTGCAAGAGCAGAGCATCCTAGTAGCACTCTCTTCTCAAGGGCAAATGTTCCACGAGTTTATACTTTTACATCCTTGATCCTGTAATGGGTAGAGGCTCACTGATTCCTGAGGTCTCCTTGAGGCATCTTTCCTATTGTCCTGTGCAAAGTACTTAGTTTCTTTTTAGTGGCACTAATCTCTCTGGAAACCACTCTTTCCTTGACCCAAGCTTGGCAAATACTTCTCTTCTGGCCAAACTGCAAGCTTTTCAAATATTTCTGTTCTACGTTTTATTCCCAATTCTTACTACAAGTCTGGCTAAAAGCAGCCAGCAAAACACATGCTATAGCCTGAATGCTAACCTGCCTTGAAATTTCCTCTACCAGATTAACTACTGTACCACCTTTAAATTCAGCCTCCCAGAAGAGATGTTGCTCCGTCTCAGTGCATGGACAAAACAAAGAGAAGATATTTGCCAGAATGTAACATGAATGGCCTCTATTCCAGTATCTAATAGAGCCTTTTTTCTTATCCAAAATCTTATGAGCCCACAGTCTTTACTCTCTGCATTCCAAAGGGCTTTCTGGTCTTTTGAACTCCCACCAGAATTTCCCATTAAGCTCTGCTTATGGAATCCTATGCTTTTTCTAGCCTGCTTTTCCCAATTTTTCCAATCCCCCCCCAAAAAAGTAGTTCTAAATGCTTCGGAATGAAATAGTCAGGTTTTGTCATAGCAATGACTCTTCTTGGTACCAATTTTCTTTGTTAGTCATAGTTCCCTCACTGCAATACAAAACTTAACAAAAACAACTTAAGGGAGGAGAGATTTCTGTTGGCTCACAGTTTTAGAGATTTCAGTCCATGGTCACTTGGCCAACATTTCTGGACCTGTGGTGAGGCAGAGCATCATGGCAGAGGATGTGGTGGACTAGAGCTTCTCATCTGTAGTGGCCAGGAAATAGAGATAGACAGACAGGAAAGGGCCAGAGACAAGGTGTACCTTTCTAGGGCACATCCTCAGTAACCTATTTCCTCCAACTAGGCCCAATCTCCTAAGAATGCCATGATATTATGAGCCATCAAGGGATTAATCCACTGATCACAAAAGATCCTCTTGATACAATCACTTCTTTATGATTGGATCTGCCAGCTGGGGACCAAATTTTCAACACAAGAGCTTTTGGGGGTGGACTTCATTTCTAAACCATAACATAGTGTAAGTGGAATAAGCTTAAGTAACTAAGATTTGGAAACTATTTGTTACTTTACTATAACCTGGCCTATCCTGACTGAAACAGTTAAGAAGAAATTAATTTGGGGAGAGAATACAAGTTAAAGTTACAAAGGATGTGACATATTGAATTGTACCTTAAAGGTTGAGGAAGAAGAGGTGAGGAAATGGTTTTCAGACTAGAGGTTCTGGTACAAGTAAAAATCTAGTGGTATAGAAATATATACACCTGGCCCTCCATATCCACTGGTTATGCACCCATGGATTCAACCAAAGGTGGACTGAAAACTTTCAAACATGAATTGTATCTGCACTGAATACATATAGACTTGTTTCTCTCATCATCATTCCCTAACTAATATAGATTACCTCCATGTGTATGTCCACTTGCCATGCTGTGGAGACTTGTGTGTTGTTGTGATGCTGAAAGCTATGCCATCAGTATTTCAGATACCAGCAGGGCCACTTATGGTGGACAGGTTTTGGCTGAGCATCCAGAATAAGACAGACTATGAGAAGGACCTGGTATCCCACTCCCCAAAACAATTAGCCACTGAAAACCCTTGGTATAGCAGAGAAACACTGTCAGATATAGTTTCTGAGAATGAGCCCCCTAGGCTAAAAGGCATTCAAGAAACAATTGGGAAAGAGTTGCCTCCTCAAAGTAGAGTTGACCTTAACGATGGGTATGGAGTAAAGCCCCGGGAGCACTTTTTGCTGATGTTGCACAACTCAAAATAAGAAGAAACACAGTGGCTGTACCAATGGGCTCAAGTATTTTAAAAAAGAGTATGTGCATGACACAGTGTTGGGGAGTTTTTTGTTCTGTGTTCCATAGGGTCACTATGAATCAGACCCAACTCAACTTGATGGCACCTAACAACAACAAAATCCATTATGGGAATGTTGCTACTACTGTTACATTTGCCATCAGTGACAAACAAAGGCAGATGGTTGACTAACATGGGTCTTTCTCTATGTCCAAGCAAACTGAATTTATATTAGCCTTCCTGTTACTCTTGAGAGTCTAAGCCAATTATTGAATATACCATGGAATGCCAAAAGAACCAACATATCTGTCCTAGAAGAAGTGCAACCAGAGTG
>VMDO01027420.1:0-25283 GCA_007922755.1 Pedetes capensis
TCTTTCAGCACAATGCTTTTTACATTAATTCATATTGTTGCATTTATCCATAGTTTACTATTTTTTATTGCTGAGTAGCATTCTCTTGTGCAGATATGTCATGTTTTCAATAATGAATTCAGATAAGGACTAAGCATTCATTAAAGGACAAGGGTTGTTTCAATCATTTGGCAATTGTGAATTAAACTGTCAACATTTTAGTACTTATACAGAGTGAGCATGAATTTTTATTTTCCTACTATAAAGCCTAGAGCTGGGATTTAGCTCAGTTGGTAGAGCTTTCCTCTGCAGTCTCTGGGGTCCTGGGTTCAATTCCCAGCACTGCAAAAATGGGAGAAGCACGTGGCAGTCCACTCCCAAGTCAATCCTGAAACAATCAGTCCTTGAAAACCCTATGAGAGTCGCTATGAGTTGGACACGACTCTACAGCACTTACCAACAACAACTATAAAGACTAGTAACACATTGCTGAGTTATATGATAAATGTATGCTTACTTATGTATGAAACTGACTGCTTTACAGACTATCTATACTATTTTGCTTCTTGCTGATAATATGTGAGATTTCCTGTCAGTCTACATTTTTGTCAGCATTTCAAAGTATCAGTATTTTTTAAATTTTATTTTACTCACCCTAATAAGTAAGTAGTGTCTCATGGCAGCTTATATTTGCATTTCTTTATATTAATTATATAGAACATTTTTCAAGCTCTCATTTGCTAGCTGTATACCTGCTTTGGTGAAGTGTATAATCAAGAATTAAGCTCATTTAAAGAACTGGCTTATATATTCATCTTTTTTTTAATTTTGAAAAAATTCCTGTGTTCTTGGAATACATCCTTTGTCAGATATCCAATTTATTCTGACTACATACCTTCTTTGTTCACTCTTAAAAATACCTTCCCAATTACAGAAGAATGTTTTTATCTCCATTTATTAGTAAACAATGATGGGGTACAGAGTAATACAGCATTGACTTTTTCCATTATGCATCCTTTACATCACTTCGGGCAAGACTTTCATCAACACAAGGTTTATGGAGCCTTATGGATAATATGTAGTATAATTCAAATGAATATTTGAGTTACAGTCCCCTACTTTTCCAGAAGGGGCTGGGATTTAGCTCAGTTGGTAGAGCGCTGCGGTGCAGTCTCTGAGGTCCTGAGTTCAATTCCCAGCACCACAAAAATGGGAGAAGGACCTGGCAATCCACTCCCAAGGCAATCCCGAAACAATCTGCCATTGAAAACCCCATGAGGGTTGCTATGAGTGGGATACCGACTCAACAGCACCTAACAACAACAACAACAACAACAACAACAACAACAATTTTTCCAAAGTATTCATGAAGTGACACTGTTTACATTGAAATCATCCTCTTCCCTTCATTCCTCCACATTGACCCTCCTATCCATTGGACCTTCCACAACCTATGCTTCCCTCTGCTAGTTCCCTCCTTCCTTCTTTCTATTCTTTATATTGTCCCTTCTTCACTAAGTTTAATTGTGCATTTTTATATATAAATTTATGTATAGGACTTTTTCTTCCTTTATATATATTGTTGTTGTTGGTGTTAGGTGATGTCGAGTCAAGTCCGACTCATAGCGACCCTATGTACAGCAGATCCAAACACTTCCCGATTCTGTGCCAGGCAAACGATCTTATTGATGTTTAAGCCCATTGTTGCAGACACTGTGTCAGTCCATCTGGTGGAGGGTTTTCCTCTTTTGCGTTGACCTGCCACTCTCCCAAACATGATGTCCTTCTCCAGGGATTGATGTCTCCTGTCTACATGTCCCGAATATGTAAGACACAGTCTGGCCATTCTTGCTTCCAAGGAGCACTCTGGTTGCACTTCTTCTAGGACAGATTTGTTGGTTCTTTTGGCAGTCCATGGTATATTTAATAGATGTAATAGATGTCTCCAGCACCTCAATTCAAAAGCATCAATTCTTTTTCTGTCTCCCTTGTTCAATGTCTGTCCAGCTTTCACAGCCAAATGATGCGACTGAAAATACCATGGCATGAGTCAGATGCACCTTCGTCTTCAATGTGACATCTTTGCTTTTCAATACTCTAAAGAGATCTTTTGACACAGCTTTTCCTAGAGCAATGCATCTTTTGATTTCTTGACTGCTGCTTCCAAGGGTGTTGATTATAGAGCCAAGCAAAGCAAAATCTTGGACAACCTCAATCTTTTCTCCATTTAATGTGAATTTGCATGCTGACCCAGTCGTAAGGATTTTTGTTTTGTTGATGTTTAGTCATAACCCATATTGAAGGCTATGATCTTTGATCATCAGTAAATGTTTTAAATCCTCTTCATTTTCAGCAAGCAAAGTGGTGTCATCTGCATAATGCAGGTTGTTAATGAGTCTTCCTCCAATCTTGATGCCACGTTCTTCCTCATAAAGTCCAGCTTCTCAGATTATGTGCTCAGTGTATAAATTGAAGAGATAGGGTGAAAGTATACAGCCCTGATGCACACCTTTCTCAACATTAAACCACGCAGTGTTTCTTTGTTTTATTCGAACAACTGCCTCCTGGTTCATGTACAGATTTCTTATGAGCACAATTAGGTGTTCTGGTATTCCCATTTTCCGAAGTGTTATCCATAATTTGTTATGATCCACACAATCAAATGCTTTCACATAATCAATAAAACATAGATAGACATCTTTTTGATATTCTCTGCTTTCAGCTAATATCCACCTGACATCAGCAAAGAGGTCCCTGGTTCCCCGCCCTCTTCTGAATCCCGCTTGATTTTCCGGTAATTCCCTGTCTATATACTGCTGCAGTCACTCCTGAATGAACTTTAGTAGAATTTCGCTGGTGTGTGATATGAATGATATCATCCGATAGTTTGCATATTCAGTTGGATCCCCTTTTTTGGGAATAGGCACAAATGTGGATCACTTCCAGTGAGTTGGCCAAGTAGCTGTTTTCCAAATCTGTTGGCATAAACATGTTAACACCTCCAGTGCTGCATCTGTTTGCTGAAACATCTCTATTCATATTCCATCAATTCCTGGACCCTTGTGTTTCGCCAGTTCTTTCAAAGCAGCTTCCACTTTGTCCTTCAACGCCATTGCTTCCTCTTCATATGCAACCTCTTGGAATGGTTGGTCATCTGCAAATTCTTTCTTGTATAGTGACTCTGTGTATTACTTCCATCTTCTTTTGATGTTTCCTGCATCACTTAATATTTTCCCTGTAGAATCTTTCACTACTGCCAGTAGAGTCTTGCATTTTTTCTTCACTTCCTTAACCTTGAAAAATACAGAGCGTGTTCTTCCCTTTTGGTTTTCTGCCTCCAGCTCCTTGCATATGTCATTATAATATTTGCTTTTGTCTTCTTGAGCTGCTTTCTGAAATCTTCTGTTTAGTTCTTTAACTTCATCATGTCTTCCTGTTGCTTTAGCTTCTCCACATTCAAGGGCAAGGTCCATGTCTCTTTTGACATGTAATTTGGTCTTTTCTTTTTTTCTTGTATTTTTAAGAACTTTTTGCTTCCTTCTTGAATGATATCTTTTATGTCATGCCACAGCTCTTCTTGTCTCCTATCATTTGTGTCAAATGCACTAAATCTATTTTTGAGATGGTCTCTGAACTCAGGTTGGATATAGTCAAGGTCATACCGTGGCTCTAGTATACTGGTTCTAATTTTCTTCAGCTTCAGTTTGAACTTGCATATGAGAAGTTGATTGTCTGATCCACATTCAGCACCTCGTCTTGTTTTGACATTTTGTATAGAGCTTTTCCATCATCTCTTTCCACATATGTTGTCAATTTGATTCCTACATGTTCCATCTGGTGAAGACCATGTGTATAGTCTCTGTTTATGATGTTGAAAAATGTACTCGTAATGAAAAGGTCATTGGTCTGATAAAATTCTATCATGCGATCTCCAGCTTCGTTTCTGTCACCAAGACTATTTCCCAACTACTGAGCCTTCTTTGTTTCCAACCTTTACATTCCAGTCACTGGTGATTATCAGTACGTCTTGATTGCATGTTTGATCTATTTCAGATTGTAGAAACTGATACAAGTCTTCCCTTTCTTCATTTGTGGCCTTAGTGGTGGGTGCATATAATTGAATAATAGTCATATTAACTGGGCTTCCTTTAGGCATATGGATATTATTCTATCACTGACAACATTGTATTTGATGACAGATCTTGAAATGTCTTTTTTGATGATAAATGCAACCCCATTTCTCTTTAGTTTATCATTCCCAGCATAGTAGACCTTATGATTGTCTGACTCAAAATGGCCTATGCTGGTCCATTTTAGCTCACTGATGCCTAGAATGCCAATATTTATGTGCTCCATTTATCTTTTAACGATTTCTAATTTTCCTAGATTCATACTACATACATTCCATGTTCCAATTATTAATGGATGTTTACAGTTGTTTCTCCTCATTTTAAGGCATGTCACATCAGTAAGTTGAGCACCCTAGGGCTTTACTTCATTTCCATCATCACAGTAGACTCTACTTGGAGGAGGCAACTCTTCCCCAATAGTCTTTTGAGTGCCTTCCAACCTGGGGGCCTCATTTTCCGGCACTATATCTGACAGTGTTTCTTTGCTATCCATAGGGTTGTCAATGGCTAGTTGTTTCGGGATTGGCTCTCCAGGTCCTACTCCTATATATATATATATATATATGAATAATATATGCTATTATTTCATTTTTTTTGCTGAGTAGTATTTCCTTGTGTATATGTACCATGATTTTTCATCCATTCTTTTGATGAGCTCCTTGGTTGGTTCCATATTCTTCTTATTGTGAAAAGTGCTGCATTGTCTAGGGAGATGCAGGTGTCTCTGTGGTATGATGACTCATCTCTCTTTGGGTATATTTCAAGTAATGGTATAGCTAGGTCATATGGTAGTTCTATTTTTAGTTTTATGAGATAACTCCATATTGATTTCCAAAGTGGTTGAACCAATTTACTTTCCTAACAACAGTGTAATGGAGTTCCTTTTTCTCCATATTCTTGCCAGAATTTGTTATTATTTGTTTTGTTCGTCTTAGCCATTCTTACTGAAGTTAGGCGGTATCTCATAGTTGTTTTAATTGGCATTTCCCTAATGATTAAGGAAATTGAGCATTTTTTCATATGCTGCTTAGCCTTACGAGCTTCTTCATTTGAGAACTGTTTGCTCAGTTCCATTGCTGACTTGTGTATAAGATTATTTGTTGTCTTGGGATTTGCTTTCTTGAGTTCTTTGTAAATTCTAGTAATTAGTCTTCTGTCAGATCTATTATATTTTCTATTTCTGCAAAGTCTGTCCTTGAAATTTTAATGAGGATTGCATTAAATCTGTAAATTGCTTTTGGTAGTATAGCCATTTTTAGAATATTAATTCTCCCAATTTATGAGCAGGGGCAGTCTTTCCACCTTCCAGTATCCTCTTTGATACCTTCCTTTAATGTTTTGAAGTTTTCCTTGAAGAGATCTCCAAGGTCTTGGGTTTAAGAGATTCCTAAGTATTTAAGTTTTTGGTGAGCTATCCTGAAAGGGATTCATGCCTTCATTTCTTTCAGTTTCTGCTCGTAGTTGGTAAAGGAAGGCTACTGATTTTTGAGTGTTAATTTTGTATCTTGCCACTTTGCTAAAGGAGTTAACTAGGTATAAGTTTTTTAGAAGAGTTTTTGGGGTCTTTTAGGTAGGATTATATCATCCACAAAGAAGGATGATTTGACCTCTTCTTCACCTATCTATCCCTTTGATGTCTTTCTCTTGTCTGATTGCTCTGGCTATTTATTCAATCTCAATATTGAATAAGATAGGAGAGAGTGCACATACTTTTCTTGAAATTCCTGATATTAGAGGAAATTATTTAAATTTTTCTCCATTTAATATGATGTTGGCCATCATAATTGGCCTTTATAATATCGAGGTATTTTCCTATTGTGCCTATTTTCTCCAGGGTTTTTATCATGAAAGGGTGTTGCCCTTTGTCAAAGGCCTTTATAGCATCCCTAAAGATGATCATGTGGCTTTTCTTCACAAGTTTCTTGATATATTCAGTTACTCTCATATGTAGAACCAGCTTTGCATCTGTGGAAAATATCACACTTGTTCATGATGTATGATCATTTTTACATATTGCTGAATTCAGTTTGCCTGGATTTTGTTGAGTGTTTTTGCCTCTATGTTCATTAGGGAAATTGGTCTGTAGTTTGCTAACTTAGATGTATCCTTGCCCAGTTTATGTGTCAGCATGATGGTGGTGTCATAGAATGAGTTTGGGAGTGCCATCTCCTTTTCTACTTATTGAAATGATTCGAGGAGAATAAGCATTAATTCTTTTTTGAGTGTTTGGTAGAATTCCCATCAGGGCCTGGGTTCTTCTTTATCAGGACGGTTTTTTAATTACCATCTCTATTTTGTTGTATGTCATGGGTCTGTTTAGATTGTTCATGTCCTGTTGGCTTAATTTTGGTAAATCATATGTGTAATTAAATTTATCCATTCCTTCTGTATTTTCATTTTTTGGGGAAATAATTTCTCAAAGTATTCATTGATGACTTTCTGGATTTTATTGGTACTTGTTACTGATTTTTAATTCATATTTATCATATTTCTTTATTAATTTCCTCTCATGTTAATTGTTCATTTCTTTGATTTTCTATGTGAGGTTGCCTTACCTCCCCGGTGTAGTAGTTGATTGATGATCCTCTGCCATGCTGGCCTGGTGGCTGCAAATCATTTGAACAGAGCTATATTGTGGAATATATTTTACTTACCATCTACTTTGAAGATAACTTCTCTGGATAATGTAGTGTTGATTGGGATTCATTCTTTTTTAGAGCTTGGACAATGTGGGCCCAAGCTTTCCTTTCCTTTAATGTTCTTGAGAAGTCTATTGTTATTCTAATGGATTGTCTTTGTAGGAGACTTGGCATTTCTCCCTTGCTGCTTTCAGAATAGCTTGTTTGCACTCAAAATTTAGCATTCCAGTTATAATATGTCTTGGGGAGAATCGGTTTTGGTCTACTCATTTTGGGGTTGTAGATGATTCAATTCAGCTCTTGCCTTAGATTTGAGAAGTTTTCATCTAATACTTCTTGGAATAAATTTCCTAATCCTCTTGTATTGTTTTCTCTCTTTTGTGGACCCCTGAGTTCTTAGGTTTCATTTTCTCATTTTGTCAGAAAACTCTTGAAGATCTTGTCAATATTATTTCATCATTCTCTCTATCTTGGCTTGTAACTAACATCTTTTACTCATTCTTCTGTTATAGCTATCTGATTTTCAGCTTCTTCTGCTCTGGAGACTAAAGATTCTATTAAAATATTAAGTTAATTCAACATTCTTTGCATCTCAGGTTGCTTTATTTTAATTTTCAAATTCTTTGGAGAATTTTCCCTCCAATGGAGATATCTTTTTATTCAGAGCTTCAAGAGATTTGGTAGTGTTGTCTTAGCATTTTTATAAGTAAGCTTCTGAATTCCATTTCTAGCATCTTGATAAACACCCATTCCCTGATGTTCTCTGCTGAGAATATTTGGTCTGTATGGTCTTCCCACACAGCAGTCATTTCATGTTTTTTGTATTTTTCTGCTGAGCTTTGCCCATTGCTTGGTCTGGGAGCTAGGTCCTACCTCCTCCACATGTTTAAGAGATTTTCCTCCCAGTGTTCCTTTGAGTTTGGAAGATCATAAGTCACTGGTGCTTCTCTCTTGCCCTCCCACTCCACAATTTGCAGCCTCAGTGCCCAATGTCTAGGTTATTGTGCAAACTCTGTATATAGCACTGCCCCTTCTCATTTTCTCTGTCCCCTGTGTTCCCAGCCCCCAATTGGTCCATTGCCTAAAGCATGTGTCATAAGTTATCCAGTCTGTGGCACTGTAACTCCATTTTATAATCCCTACCAGGACCCAGATGTGCCTTGTGCTGGAATAGTTCCCCTAGGTTAAAGGAACCATCAGCTGGTTTTACTCTGAACTGTGCTCTGGACTCTCTCCAATTCACTGTTCCAATAGGACTGGGGGCCAAAATGGTTAACTTTCTCTACTTCTCTACTAAGAGAGGGAGAGGAGATGGGGAACAAAAGAAAGAAAAAGGAAAAAGGAAAGATAAAGGAAAGAAAGAAAAAGGAAAGGTAGAGAAAAATAAACAAACCAAACCAAAACCACCACCACAACAAATGCCTCACACACACTCACAACCCCTTTTTTGATTCCCTTCCCTCCTACAGGGCTGGGATTTAGCTCAGTGGGTAGAGTGCTGCGCTGCAGTCTTTGAGACCCTAAGTTCAATTCCCAGCACTGCAAAAATGGGAGAAGGACCTGGCAATCCACTCCCAAGGCACTCCCGAAGCACTCAGCCATTGAAAACCCTATGAGGGTCGCTATGAGTCAGATACTGACTTGACGGCACCTAACAACAACAACATCCCTCCTACAAGCAGCAACCAGCAAGAGTCTGAGAAAGTGGGGCCCTGCCCCACTTTCCTCAGGAGAGCATCTTTGCTGGGTCCCCCAGAGTATCTCCTTTCTGGCTACTGCTCTCAGAGGAAACCATACTGTGTCTTTATTCAGTCACATCCCTACTGGTGCCTCTGCCTATAGCCCAATTTTCATTACTTTCTTGTGTAAGATTTCCCAAGTGGTGATGATAACCTTAATTTGAAATTTCTCAATTCCACCACAAAAAACAGGATTTTTCCCTATAAGCTCTCTTACTGAAAGCTGGCAGTTCTGGAAGAGAGGAGTTCCTATACAGAATCCCTCTGGTGAGGTGAGGATGATGGTGGAAAGTCAGTGCTGCTCTCTTGGGCTTGATTATGATTTCAGAGTGTGCTTGGTTACCCACCCTATGGGATGTACTGCCAGTCCTGCATTAGTAAGGAGGTGGTTTTTCCCCTGTCGTCCTTCTGAGGCTTCTGCCCCCCCATAGAGCTCATATGCCAAGGTATTGGCTCAGAGAGCACAGCCCAAATGGTGGCACCAGATGGATTCTGTGAGCTGGGGCCCAATGCCACCCTCTCTGATGAATCCCAAGCCCCAGGCTCATTGCTTATCCCAGGTTGCAGTGTGCAGGGTGATATTGTGTCATCTCCAGTAGATTTGAGGCCTGCACTCCCATGTGGGACTTGCACCATGCCACACTCCTATCTCAAACTGCTCAGCCAGGACCTCCATGTGGGGGAGAAGGTGGACCATGCTTTCTCTCCCTGGGGGCTCACTCACCACTTTCTCTTCACGGAAAAGATTGCCAGTGTCTTGTCAGCAGGAAGATGCCGGGTTGCCAGGGTTGCACTCTGCAGTGGATCCAGATACAACCTATAGGCTCCTGTGTGGAATTTTCCCTGGACTGGATGCTGTCTGTGCTCTGTGCTTTTCTACATTGGACACCCCCTCCAATCTCATTGTCCCCCAAACTCTCTCCACTATCTGTGCAGTCCACATCCTCCTGGAGGAATTCATGGTGGGTTTCTTGGTGGCTGAGTTCTGTGAAGGCAATAATTTTCCCTTCCTGCTGGAACAAAACTCTGTGTTTCTGATGGCACTCTCTCTGACCTGCCACGCTGATTCCTTCTTTTTTTTTTTTTTTTGCAGAAGAACTATAAAAACAAATACAATGTTCCCTTTACCAATATATTTTTGTGTCACATCTATGATTTCTTTGCCTGACTCAAGATCATGGAGTTATTTTTCTGTTTGCTTCCAAAAAATGTCATAATTTTACATTTTATTTTTCTACCTATAATTATTTTCAAGTTAAATTTTTAAAGTGTGTCATATTTAGACTTTGATTCTTTAGTTGGATAATCATTTGTAAATTTTCATACATTATTTGTTCAAACCTTTTTTCCAAAGAATGCTTTTACATTTTAATAATTAATTGCCATAATTTTATAGATCTGCTTGCAGCATTGGGTTTACTCCATTTGTGTGTGTTTAGATCTCCTAGCTATTTTAGCCTAAATTGTGATTGGATTTTTGATTAATAATTTGTTAAATATATCGATCAATTTGCAGAATAATGGTGTCATAACAATATTGAGTTTTCCAAATTGCTCATATTAATCACACCATTTTGTAGAATAAATTTTTATTAGTGTTTTCCTCTTCGTATATGGATTCATTTTTGCTTGCATGTAATCACTTTCTTATATACGTATCTTTATTACATGTTCATGTCAGTTTTAAGTTACCTGTTGCTACACAATGCTGTTGTTGCTCTTACGTGCTCTCGAGTTGCCTCCAACTCATAGAGACCCTCATAGAGTTTTCAATGGCTGACTGTTTTGGGATTGCCTTGGGAGTGGATCACCACATCCCTCTCTCATTTTTGCAGTGCTGAGAATTGAAGTTGGGACCTCAGAGACTACAGAGCAGTACTCTACCAACCAAGCTAAATTCCAGCCCTGCTACACAACAGAATCATTTTTATTTTTTGCGTTGTTGTTATAATATTTTTCTTGGGAAAATTTGCTTATTAGTTCTAGGAATTTAAGATAAGTTTAAAAAAATTATTTTTGGCTGAAAGATGTTATATAAATGTGGTATAAGAGGCAACATTATAATGTTTACATAAGTTGAACATTCATGTAACTTTCTGCAAAATAACTTAACTTCTATGTATATAATCAGGAGAAATTTTGTGGAATATTCTCAGTAGATTACACATGGGATTATTTTTCTGAGTATTGTGTACAATAGTAGGGGTAAGAAACAACATACGTATTAGAATTGCATAATATTCATATTATACATTATTATGCATCATTGAACAAGAGGCTACAAAGAATGGTGATAAACTCATAAGAACATGTTTCAGCATATAAAGCATGTTGTAGAAAATTACTTACATAATGAAAACATATAAAATATGCATGAGGTGTGATCAAAAAATACAGTGAATATTTAAACTTAAAAATTTATTACTGAGCCTGGTGCTGTGGCACATGCCTGTAATCCCTGTGGCTTGGGAGCGGAGGCAGGAGGATCACAAGTTTGAGAACAGAGGCAGTCTGCATAACTTAGGGAGACCCTGTCTCAAAAAGTAAGAAAATGGGCTGAGGGTGCAGCTCAGTCATCCAGCACTTGCAGAACATGCAAGCGCAAGGCCCTGGGTTCAACCCCCAGTACCACACATACAAACACACACCAAAAAAAAATTATTACTCACAAAAGTGAACTTCCAGTGGCAAGAATGAGGGTATAAATGTGGTCACAGCCAGAGGGAGTATTTGAAGGGGATTAATGGCAATGGGTCTTTTACTGTAATATTTTTTTCTTTAAATATTCATTGTTTGTTCACACCTCATAGAACATGCGATAATTGCCACAATTTATTTAGGTACATTTGCATACAGTAAAACTTTGACTCTTGTAAATAAACACTAAATTCAACATGATTTCTTACATGTATTGCAATAAAGAAAGATGAATATATTGTGCAAAGTGAAGTAGTGGGTTTCAGTTTGGATGATACTCTGTTTTAAAAGCCAGATAAGAAGTAATAGTTGCACCTCTCTTTATGTCATAACTGTTACAGTTTTAAACAGTGTTAAATTCATGTTTATACTTTTGGATTATATACAGAAGCTATAGAAACTAAGCTAAAGCTTTTTGCACACCACAGATGTAAGGCATGACTTTTGCTAGACATTTTTCCTTCCTCCTTCTGTGTTGTCATTGCTTCATTATTGGATAATAGGCAATGCTAAAAGATTTTTATTAATAAAGAAGTTCACATGTACAGAGCACAGTCATTTCTCCAACATAGAAACACAAATTTAGCTCTTCAAGATTGGCTGCATTTCAGGGAAGAAAGTGACAATATTTCTCAATTGTGCTTAAAAGGTTGGTTGACGTAATTCTGCAGAAGAAAGAAGATATGGCTTATAAATTGATTGATGTATCACATAAGACACCATTACTGACAAACTATATAACTGCCACTTGTCAGTGATTAGCAAATTTATTGAGAAATGGCTGCGTAGAAAAGAGTAAGAAGACAATAAACTCTGAGCCCTCCACCAGAAAGAGCCATGAACACAAGGAAACATAGATATGTCATTGATTTGAGGGACACTGAACCATATACCAGTTTCCTTTTAATCATATTGTTATTGCATATATGAATACACAAAGATATGATACAGCCAAAAATTTACCCCTGTAACTTAAGTATTTTTGTAGCAGTTATTTTGTTTGCCATTTTTCAGTTCTAGAACTGATTATCAACTTTTTCACATAGGTGTCTATATTTAAGTTCAATCAATTATCAAATTTCACTCATCCATTTGTAATCAATCTCTTTTTATCATACTCACTTGTCTTACTCATTTTGCTATGTCTCTTAACTTACCTTGCTCACTGTAATAGCTTTCCATTTGGTTTTATAGGCATTAGGAACTCCCAACTTTTGATATAGACATTCTCTACCTCCGTATTGTTAACATCTTTGATAAGATCAGTTTTTGTTTTCATGACAGTTTTTACTGTGAATTATAGGATATTGAGCAAAATCTTTGGCCTCTACTCATGAGATGCCACTAAAATTCACCTGCTTTAATATTTCTGACAACATAAAATATCTGCAGACATTGAGACATGTCTCTTGGGGAGCACCATTTCTCCACTAAGACCTATTGTCTTAATTCCCTAACCATATTACAGTTGGAACTATACTTATAATGTAAAGTTATGCTTCTCTATATAGTTTTGTCAGTTTTTCCAATTTATTTCCCAAATCTTTGACTCTAACATAAAAAAAGACTTTTCATGATCCATCCTTACATATCTTATGAGGCATAGTTTCCCTAATGACATAACCTACACTCCTTTTGCATCTTGCTGCAGGCAAGCAATCTTCCTTTACCTCCCAATAGACTTCTTTTCTTTCCTCTGTGATTTTTATCTAAATGTTTTTCATGCATAAAAGTTGTTACCTACCTCCATTTTCAAGTGACTAGATCCTACTACACTTTTCAAATTGATTTTGGAAATCATTATCTAGCCTTCAGTCCATACAGACACCAGGCAAAGATAGGTATTTCCTGTTTGTCTTCAAACATTCTGTTCTATGATAGAACATATTATACCAACTCAGTTTATCCTTTTAAAAGACTTATAAAGCTTATTTATAAAAAGAAAATAATGTCACTGTTTTTCTTCTCACAATTCAGTATAATTAAAATTTATAGGACTTAAGTCAGACAAATATGATGAATTTGAAAATCATATTGTTGTTGTTGTTAGGTGCCGTCCAGTCGGATCCAACTCATAGAGGCCTTATGCACAACAAAACAAAACACTCCCTGGTTCTGTGCCAGGTGCAGGATCTTTTTCATGTTTAAGCCCATTGTTGCAGACATTGTGTTAATCCATCTAGTTGTGTGTCTCTCTTTTTTCCACTGACAAGCCACTGTCCCAAACATGATGCCCTTCTCCAGGAATTGACCCCCCTTGACAAAACCTTTTCAATCTAATCATCCTTACTACCAAGGAGCAATATGTTTGCACATCTTCTAGGACAGATTTGTCCTAGAAGATCTTTTGGCAGTCTATGGAACACTCAATATTTGTCTCCAGTACCATAATTCAAAGGCATAAGTTCTTCTCCTATCTTTCTTATTCATTGTCTAGTTTTTACAACCATATGATGCAACTGAAAACACCATAGTATGAGTGAGGTACACATTCATCTTCAATGTAACATCTTTATTTTTCAATACTTTAAAGAGTTTTTCTTAATGCAAGTCATCTTTTGATTTCTTGACTGCTGTTTCCACAGGTGCTGATTGTAGATAAGAGGTTTACAGGTTAAAACCAAACAAATAACAGAATAAGCCATAAAAAATAGTAGTATATTTATCTAACTATTGAAATTCAGATCAAGGTTGTAATTCTCTTATAGATAGCTCTATAAACATATAAATGCTCACTTGAAAAATAGAGTACAAGGAAAGAGAAGATAGAGGTACAAGAAATAGAGACATAGAGAGATAGATAATGGAATAATTATATATAATTTTTGAGATATGATCTTTGAAATTACTAAATTTAATAAGAATTAAATTCACAGCCATTGAATTTGATTCAAAGAATATTTCACTCAAAATCCTTGCTCCTTCTGAATTTAGCACTCACTTGTATATTTGTTTTAATTTTATAGTGCATGGGAATTGAACCTAGGACTTTCAAGTGCTCTATGCCTGAGGTTCACCTCCACCCCATTTTTTATTTTTTATTTTTAGTCAGAGTCACACTAAGTTGTACAAGCTGCCCCTGACCTCCAACTCTGCTTTCCAAGTTGATAGGACTACAGGTTAATTTTCACTGACAACATTAAAAATGCTATTACTTTTGAAAAATGTACATGCTAGTAGAACAAAGTGTCATTTTAGTAGGTTATGTATTCTTCCCTTAAACACATAAAAACATTTTGATAAATTCACAAGACTAAAAATCTATTGTGCAAGATATAAAATAAAATGATTTGGCATAAAAATGCTTGTTTCCTAATGCTATTTAAATTCAATAAAATATTGCTGTTTTAATTTTAATATATAATCTGACCTTTTAATCCATCTAATTATCATGTCTGATCACTCAACAGAAAACTCTGTTAATGCAATTATACATAGAAAATATGTAATTAAATATTATCTTAAGCAAGAAAGTATTATAAAATTGTTGTTGTTGTTGTTAGGTTCTGTCCAGCCAGTGTCAGACTCACAGTGACCCTATGTACCACAGGCTGAAACAATATTGTTACTGCTTCTCTGTTATTCATAGGGTTTTCAATGGCTGCAGGCAGTATTTAAAGAGTAATATGTAATTATTAATATCAAAGATAGAATTTAGGATACAAGTTTCTCGTCATTTTCATTTTCTATTCCTATTCATGAATATTATAATAGTTATTTGTAATGTTCTTCCAAATTTTATATACATGTTACTTATAAAGTTATCATACTATTTGCAATATGCTAAAAATGGTCCTCAAGGAGATCAGGTCCTAATTCCTAGAACTTGTAAATAATACCTTATTTGGAAAATATCTTTTTTACTTTTTTCATGTGACTAAGTGAAAGATGCCTACAGCCATAGCACTGTGGCATCTGATTTTGTCAGATCTTGGAAGCTAAGCAGGGTCTGACCTGGTTAGTACTTGGATGGGAGAGTGCCTGGGAACACCAAGTGCTGTGGAATTGAGAGAAAGACCCCTCAAGCCACTCCCCCAAAACAATCAGTTGTTGAAAAACTTATGAATAGCAGAGAAGCATGATAGTACTGTCTCATATGTTGTACATAGGTCACTATGAGTTGGATACTGACTTGATGGCACCTAACAACAACAACCCCAAATGAAAAATCTTGAGATGTGGAAATTCTCTGCTACTTATCTGATGCCTAAATGCAATCACTTCTTATAAAAAAGAAGTTTTCATGCAAAAGGGGAGAAAGCAATGAGATAATGGGCAGTCAGGGATTTGAAGATGTTAGTTTTCAGTATTATAGGGATGTAACCAAAATCTAAGGAATGTCAACAGCCAGCCACACCAGTAACAAGAAAAGACAAAGAGAGGATTCTCTCCTAGAGAGTTTGTGGAAAGCAGGTACTTGCGAACATCTTGATTTTGACTGAGTGCTTCTGACTTTGAACCTGTGGCCTTTAGTTAGAGAATAAATTTGTGTTGGTTTAATCAACTAGGTTTATGATAATTTTTATAGCAGCCACATGACCCTAATACATTATTAATGGGATCTAATACTTTCTTAAAAGAATAAATTATATTTTGTAGGCATAAGATATTCATACTATAGAGTTTTTAATAATTTTCATTCAAATATACTTAACGTAAAAAGTGTTCTGATGGTCACATTGTTATGTGTGTTTATTTGGTAGGCACATATGAAAGTGTATAACATGTAAGATATTTCATGAGTTCTTTACTATTACCACCTAAAACACTGTGAATTTATATTTCTAACATAAGGGTCTGTTTTTTTTTAATATACCAACAAAAGTGTGCATCATCAATTTGAGGAAATTTTTTAAAGGCTACCTCATTATAAAACAATATTCATTCTTTTTTTGTAGTACTAGAAATTGCACACTGGGCCTCGTGCATTCTCTGCAAGACATCTACCACTCTTCTACCTTTTTCTCTGCAATAAGAATCTTGGAATGCATTTGAAGTTCTTTATTATATTTATTAGTGTTTTACAGAAATATCAAAATAAAAGTTACCAATTATTGGCATCGACAATGGACCATTCATCTTGTTAGTGAAACTGTATTACAAGTCATATTTTTAGTTGCCCTCGAGTTGGGTGAGACTCATAACGACCCTCTGTACAATAGATGAAACTCTCCCCAACACTGTAGTATGCTTGGGACTATTGTTAGAGTGTCTCTGCTATTCATAGCGTTTTCATTGGTGAAGTGTTTCAGGTGTGGATTGCCAGGTCCTTCTCCCTAGCCTGTACCACCTGGTATTCCCAAGCAGTCTCCCATCCAAGGACTAAGTAGGCCAACCTGCTTAGCTTCTGAAATCAGGCAGGATGATGTGCAAGGGTACTATGGCTGTAGACACAAATCATCTTGTTTTTATTGCTTTTAGGTGCCGTCAAGTTGGTGTCTGACTTACAGCAGCCCTATGTACAACAGATAAAAGACTATTGTCTGTGCTTCTCTGCCACTCATAGGGTTTTCAGTGGCTGATTATTTTGGGGTAGTTGGTTGCTGGGTCCTTCTCCCAAGCCTAGAGCACCTGGTGTTCCCAAACTGTCTCCCATCCAAGTACTAACTAGAACTGACCCTACTTAGCTTCTAAGATCAAATGAAATCAGATGCCACAGTGCTACAGCTGCAAGTAAATTCCCCTGTGGTCATTCTAAAATAAATATAAATGCAAATAGACAAAATTGTTTTTGTCCTATGTCATTGTTAAGTACCTTGGAGTTGAGTCCTACTTGTATCAACCCTCACAGGGTTTTCAATGCTTTATTGTTTTGGGAGTGGACAAGTACATTTTTCTCCCATTTTTATGGTGCTGGGGATCAACCCGGGCACTCAGAAAGTGCAGAGCAGCACTCTACCAACTGAACTAAACCACAGTACCCTATAGTTGGAACTAATTCAATGCTAAAGAAAATTCAGCCTACTTTTTTTCAATTCATGAAGATTTCTAGAATATTATAAAAAATTCTCATTTAAAACTTGAACTTTATGTTTTACACTGGGGTATTGTGGATTTGTAGGCTTCACTTTATAATGATGATGGCACCTAAACAACCATGACCTAAATAACAGCAATCCTCTAGGACACATACAATAAAATATTCATACCAATAAAGAAAGTTTCCCAAGTAATGCCTGGAGATAATAACTGATAGGATTAACACTTAATTGACATAGTTTGTCCATCTCAAGGGTCTTAATTTCCAACTCTTGCTCAAGGAAATTGTTGTTTCCTTAACAACTCTTCTGTTTATCTTGAAATGATTTTAACTTTCATTTTAGTTATTCCCCCAATTAAATAATGTCACTCTCGAAAATTATGTTTAAAAAATGGATAAACTTTATTGAAACTTCTTGCTAGGTTTAAATAAACTGTCTAAATTTTAATAAATTCAATCAAACATGTGGTCTATTTTATTGTATAAACTGTATGATATACACATATATAAGACAAAAATGTATATGTATATTTACATATGTTTGTATTATCACTGCATAAGACATGGATGTATGCATTTCTGTCAATAAAATATAAAATATTTGTCTGAATGACTAAATGCATTTTAACCACAAAAGTGGAAAATTGTGTTTCTTTTAATTTCCAAAAGCTTTTCAATTAATGCTGTAAAATTTATGTATAAAATCTTTAGTTTTCACTAGCAATAAAAATCTCTGTCTGTGCTATACATTATGGTTTTCTCTTTCCTCAAATACTCCATTGGCTGTTTTTGTAAAGTGCACCTCCTTGTTCTTTGCATCTATTTGTATGCTATATAACCATATTTCAAACATTTTCTAACTGTTATTTAATAGGTCTACTATTCTTTTTCCATTTGTTAGGTATCCTTTAATTGTATGTCACCTTTAAAAATAATACTCTACAAACATTTATTTTCCAGAATATAATACTTGTTGTTTCTACACATCAAATTTAGAGATCCATCATCACTGTGTCATCTGAGAGAGGAAAAATATTCTTATCAATTTGTTGTTGCTGTTGTTGTTAGGTGCCGTCGAGTCGAGTCTGACTCATAGCGACCCTATGTACAGCAGATCCAAACACTTGTCGATTCTGTGCCAGGCAAATGATCTTATTTATGTTTAAGCCCATTGTTGCAGACCTCTGTCAATCCATCTGGTGGAGGGTTTTCCTCTTTTGCATTGACCTGCCACTCTCCCAAACATGATGTCTTTCTCTAGAGATTGAAGTCTCCTGACTACATGTCTGAAATATGTAAGACGCAGTCTGGCCATTCTTGCTTCCAACGAGCACTCTGGTTGCACTTCTTCTAGGACAGATTTGTTGGTTCTTTTGACAATCCATGGTATATTCAATAGATGTCTCCAGCACCTCAATTCAAAAGCATCAATTCTTTTTCTGTCTCCCTTGTTCAATGTCCAGCTTTCACAACCATATGATGCCACTGAAAATACCATGGCATGAGTCAGACGCACCTTCGTCTTCAATGTGACATCTTTGCTTTTCAATACTCTAAAGAGATCTTTTGCCACAGCTTTTCCTAGAGCAATGCATCTTTTGATTTCTTGACTGCTGCTTCCACGGTTGTTGATTATAGAGCCAAGCAAAGCAAAATCTTGGACAACCTCAATCTTTTCTCCATTTATTGTGAAGTTGTGTGCTGACCCAGTCGTAAGGATTTTTGTTTTGTTGATGTTTAGTCATAACCCATATTGAAGGCTATGATCTTTGATCTTCATCAGTAAATGTTTTAAATCCTCTTCATTTTCAGCAAGCAAAGTGGTGTCATCTTCATAACGCAGGTTGTTAATGAGTCTTCCTCCAATGTTGATGGCACGTTCTTCTTCATAAAGTCCAGCTTCTCGGATTATGTGCTCAGCATGTAAATTGAAGAGATATGGTGAAAGTATACAGCCCTGACACACACTTTTCTCACCTTTAAACCACTCAGTGTTTCCTTGTTCTATTTGAACAACTGCCTCCTGGTTCATGTACAGATTTCTCAGGAGCACAATTAGGTGTTCTGGTATTCCCACTTTCTGAAGTGTTATCCATCAATTGAGTCTTCCAGATTTAATATATTTGGAAATTCTTGCCATTTCATCCATATATTTTTGGACAAAACCTTGATTATAAATAGCACTTATTAAATATTAGAAGCATTGTATATTAACTGAAAAGAATCTAATGCTCTCATGATAATAATTACCTTTAGATGATATACCTAACTCATGAAACAAATGAAAGGATTTAAGGAAGAGAATTAGGTATGTTGAGAGTCTGAAGAGGTATAGACCTCTGTTATAGCTAGAAATACTGAGATCAGACAAAAAAGAGACTTGGGACCTGGAACAGTTTAAAACAAGGAGGAAAGTACAAAAAATTAATTTTATAGCAATTCAAAACAGATTCAGTATCTACTATATGAGATTGATAAACATTCTACATTATCTGTTCAACCCACTACAATCTGAATTTTGTATTTTCTAGGCCATTCATTTCTCAAAGTGTCTGTCAGTTTGCCATAGTGTATGCATTTTGCTATGATGCTGAAAGCTATGCTATACCAGCAGAGTCATGCATGATGGACTAGTTTCAGCTCAGCTATCAGACTAAGACAGATTAGGGAGAAGGAACTGGCAGCCCACTCCCCAAATAATCAGCATTGAAAACCCTATGAATAGGAGAGAAATGCTGTCAGATATGTATAAGAAAACACTGTCATATATAGTACCAGTTTGGAATGCACACAAAAAATGCCTGGGGAAGAGTTGCCTCCTCAAAGTACAGTCAACCTTGATGATAGGAATGGAGTAAAGCCCCAAGGATTCAATTTGGTGATGTGGCACATCTCAAAATGAGAAGAAACAAATGCAAATTTCAATTAATAATTGGAAAATGGAATGTACATAGTATGAATCTAGGAAAATTAGAAATTGTCAAAAGGGAAATGGAGCACATAAATACCAAAATTCTAGGCATTGCTAAGCAAAAATGGATTGCCATGGGCCATTTTGAATCAGATAATCATATAGTCTACTATGTGGGGAATGACAGATTAAATGGAATTGAATTTACATTCATAATGAGAAAAGACATCTCAAGATATGTCCTGAAGTACAATGGTTTCAATAATAGAATAATATTCATATGCCAATAAGGAAGACCTGTTAATATGACTATTATTCAAATTTATCCACCCACCACTAAGGCTACAAATAAAGGTCGGGAAGATTTTTACCAGCTTCTACAGTCTGAAATAGATCAAACACATAATCAGGATATACTGATAATTACTGGTGACTGGATTGCAAAAGTTTGAAACAAAGAAGAAGACTCAGTAGTTGGAAAACATGGCTTTGGTGACAGATATGATACTGGAGATCACATGATAGAATTTTGTCAGAACATTCACCTTTTCATTGCAAATAGTTTTCACCAATATAAGTGGGAACGGTACACATGGACTTCACCAGATGGAATATACAGGAACCAAACTGACTATGTTCTTGGAAAAAGATGATGGAAAAATCTCAATATCAAAAGTCAGAACAAGATCAGTTCCTGTGTGTGGATCAAATCATCAACTTCACATATGCAGTTTCAAACTGAAACTAAAGAAAATTAGAACAATTGCATGAGATCCAAGGTATGACTTTCTGTATATCTCACCAGACTTCAGAGACTACCTCAAGAACAGGTTGGATGTGTTAGATACTAAAAGACCAGACAAGATGTGATATGACACCGATGACATTCTTGAGGAAAACAAAAAGAAACAGAAAATGTCGGGGGTTCGGCTCAGGCCTGGCAGAGGTCAGAGACTTGCCATTACACTGAGTGGGTATCGGGGACCCACTGGGCCGGGTTGGTGTAGTGGCTGGAGACACCAAAGAAGGACCTAGGGAGACCTTCTGCAGAAAACAGGAGAAGGAAGTTTATTGGGTTACCTCCCAAGTGTGGTGCAACCAGCAAGCAGCCCTTGTCAAGTGCTAGTTCAGAGCCTGCAGGCTCACTGGTGGTACATCTCAGCCTTAAAGGCACAGCTATAAGCAGTTGGTGTTCTGCTGGGAGGGAGGTCCATTGGTCTTGACTCTCACAGTTTGCCTTCTCTGCCTCCCTCCTTCCCAAGGGTGGGACGAATTGGGAGGCTCTTCCTGGCTTTCTTGTAGCCTTCAGCACTTCAGGGCCCCTCGCCTTGACTTGTCCGCTTGCTAGGTGGTCTTCTACAGGATTGGGGAGTGCTGGGTCAAGGTGATGGGGTCCAGTAACAGGTGAAAACAAGAGGGTCAAGGTGGGATCCAGGAGCTTCCTTATATGGGCTCCTGGGAGGAGGTATATACCGGGACCAGCCAATCAGGGCACATTTCTGATAGGTACAGCAGGTAAACTGTCATACCTGCCAGATAGGGGCAGTTATTTAACTGAGGTGCTAGAGGTAGCCAGTCAAAATTGAGGTGCTTGAGGCTGGTCAGGCTGGTCAGGGGCCATCTTTGCTCACTTGATGGGGGGGGTAAAGGAGTGAGTAGAATATAGCTTGAATGTTAGTCCCTCATGCTGGTTAGAGGGACCTTATTTATGGGGTGCTTTAAAAATCCCCAACAAGAAAAAACCAAATTACTTGTCAAAATAGACTCTTAAACTTGCCATTGAATATCTAGCAGCCAAGCAAAAGGAAGACATGGTGAAGGTTAGGAGATTTCAAGAAGGTCAGCTCCAAAAGATGAAAGCAAATATTATAATAACTTATGCAAAGATAGGAAAGAGATAGGAAATCAAGATAAGAACCCACACTGTTTTCCTCAAGCTTGAGGAAATGTAGAAAAAATTCAAGCCTCGAGTGGCAATAGTGAAGAGTTTTAGAGAGAAAATATTAAATGACACAGGAAACATCAAAAGATGATAGAGAGAATACATAAAGTCACTAAACCAAAAAATTAATGGATGATAAGCCATTTCAAGAAGTTGCATATGATCAGGAACCAATGGAATTGAAGAATGAAGTGGAAGCTGCATTGAAGGAATTGGCAAAACAAAGCCTCCCAGAATTGATGGAATACCAACTGAGATGTTTCAACATAGAATTGCTAGTGGAAATGGTAACTTGCTATGTCAAGATATTTGAAAACAGCTACCTGGTCAACTGACTTGAAGAGATCCATATTTGTGCCTATTCCAAGCAAAGGAGATCCAACTGAATATGGAAATGATCTTACATATTTTGAACGCTTTGTCAGACCAAGAGAAGATCTTTATTTTTAGGAGAGTGGTGGGTCCATGAAAAAAACAAGATTCTCCACTAGATGGATTGACACAATTTCTGCAATCATTGCTTAAACATAAAAGAGATTGTGTGCCTGGCATAGAATCAGTGAGTGTTTTGTCCTGTTGTACATACAATCACTATGATTTGTACTGGACCTGATGGTACCTAACAACATCAGTCTACTCAGTGAAACTCATATTAGTTTCTGCCAAGTTCTCCAATGAATATTTCTGATTAAAGAATATCTCAATATACTTCTTAAAAGTATAATTCTGATTGGTTTGCTTTGTCCTAGAATAATATCTAATCTTGTATCTGAACCCAGATGGAGCCATTGTTTGCTTCTTCCTGTCTCATGATGTTCGATTTCATTCATTCTTCCTCTTGCTGGCTAAGAGCCACCAAATTTACTGACATATACTATTTGCCTGAAATTCATATTAGAAAATTGAAAAACATGAAACTGTTGAAAATGTTCACATTATCACCAAGAGTGCAATGACCTTCATTTCCCCTCTATTCTTTTTCATTTAAATATCTGATCCTAGAATAATTTGAACTATTTTTATCTTCTAATTCCTATTCATAATTTTAACCTCAGAATGATGCCACTAGCATTTTATAGTAATGTTCTTCATATTTACAAAGAGGAATGAACCAAGCCAAATTCATGAGAAATAATTGTTAGTAGATTTTAACTAGAATTGATCTACTTATGATTTCCCAAATTTAAAGCATATATATGATTTTAAAGAAAGATAATTAAGAAGAGCTATTTTATGTACAGCATTTAAAGAACTAAAGCTTTAATGATGGTGCTATACATATATTTAAATATCATATAACATTTTTTGAATTGTAATGAATACATCTATATGTCATTTGAAAAATACAGTGAAATCCTCATTTTTAAATTTTAATTCAATATCTGTTAGTGATTGGATTTTAAAGTGTGCTATGCTAGCCCTTAATTGCCTACAGGGAATATAATCTCTGAGTAAGAGCATTTGCAAGAAAGAATGTTTCTTGTCTCAATGAAGGCTCAATTCTTGTATCCCTGCACTATTTTGTTGTCCTAGGTGAGAGGATTTAAAAGAAAGATTCATGTACTTGGACCTGAAGAGCATATACTTGAACCTGATTCAGCTAGTTTGTTGTTATGGTTTGTGATTTTGGGCATCATTTCTCTGACCTTCATATGCTTTATGTGCAAAAACTGAAAAATAAAAAATAATACATGCCTTCAGTGCATCTGTTGATTAACAGGAAGATTTTATAAAACACTACAAACTATCAGAGTAGAAAAATATATTAAAGGAAATAATAATATGTTGGTAGTGTAATGTTCATGGATACTAATTTTTGTTCTTAGGTGTTAAAAATTAATTACATGGTAAGTATTGTATTTGTTTCACAGGATGATAATATAATTTTTTTAATTTATCAAGCTAAATACTTGTCATTCTTCTTTCATTCTTCTACACAATTCATTTTTAAAAGTACTTGGCTATATCACTACTATATGATGAGAATTTTTAATTTTATCCATCTAAACTGTTATTCTTGCCCAAACTAACTATCCTATCTCATCTAGTCTACCTCAATCTTAACTAGTTTTCTCTACAAGTTCTTTTCTTTCTATACAATAAAATATCCATTGGTACCCAGAATCATCTATTTAAAATGTAATCAGATCACATAATTCCCTTGGTTTAAAAAAATCTTTAACATCACCCTATTAAATGCAGAATATAAACCAAACCTAATAACAGGAATGAAAAATCTTGAAGAGTTCCCAGAATCTGCTTTACTTTGTTCTACTTTGAAATAGTTCATCAAGTAATGAAAGAATAGCTTTCTCTTCATGGAGCCTAGGGAACCTAACTTACACACAAAATTTTTATTTATTCTTGTCTCTGCCTGGAAGAAAACCACTTTTTCTACTCTTCATATAACAAGGCTTACTCATCCTTCACGATAAAGCCTTCTCCCTGTACATTTTCACTTAGTGCTCCAACAATATTTGAAACAATTTCCCATGTATGTTCATTTGATTTGTATGCTCTTTAAAAAGAAAGAAAATTGCTGACTCCTTCATTTCAGGGTTTTTAATAACTGAGGAAGATATGATAGATACTGTGGTTTAATGTATGGAAGGGACATAGTAAATGTCAGGAAACAAAATATATGCATGTAATAAATTATGAAGCGAAGGAGTTTACATTTAATCAAATCTCAACAACAAATAGATTTTGAGATATCTAAGTAATAGGACAAATGTATAATTATATTGAGCACTGAGGCAACAATATAGAACCCAATTTTTCTTAGGTTTGAAGCTTTGGATATGTCCTATTTTTTTTCAAAAAGCTAAAAGTAAAGAAGTTGAATGCCTTTACCATAAAGAAATGCTAAATATTTGAAAAGGTATATATGTTTTATAAACCAACACTGTAAATTAATTGAGTCCTGATACATAGATAATTCTCAAAGTTTTATAAAACAAGCTAGTCTTGATAGACTATATTTTATAGAATTTTATTGTACATAGTGTTAGTAGTCTGTAAACAGTTGTAGCACCCTGGCATCCAATCTTGTCTGATCTTGGAAGCTAAGCAGGGTCAGGCCCTGCCTAGTACTTGGATGGAAGACCACCTGGGAAAACCAAGTCCTCTAGGTTTGGGAGAACAACATGGAAGCCCAATCCTGACACAGTCATTCATGGAAAACTTTATGAATAGCAGAAGAGCACTGTGGGATAGAGTACCTGGCATAGCACAGGTTTGGGGAACATTTCATCCTATTACTCATA
>VMDO01027421.1:0-25338 GCA_007922755.1 Pedetes capensis
ATATATGTATTTCATAACAAACAGATTCAAGATGGTCAGGTACATTGTATAACATTAACGGAACTTTAGATTCCAACTCTTCTGCTTCCAAGTATTTCTTCATTTCTGGGAAGTCATTGGTTCCATTGGCGGAAACGTTCCAAAAGCAAGATGGCTGTCGCCAATGCTTTCTGATTATGTTGCCAGAACATAGGCATACAATCTTTGTTTTTATTTTTTGAGAGCACATGGGTCTTCTCAATACACTATGTCCTTCCCCGTTGCCACACAGTTCCAGTGTTAATCTGTCCCTCCATGTTTTATGCACTGGTGCCTCCCTTGCACTTTTATGAATAGAGGTCTTACTGCACATCTTCTTCTCGAAGAGCCTGGATTCATCACAAATGATGATTTGCTTTGGCTGCTATCTTTCTCCTTAGTTGACTTCAAGTCTGCCAGATATATATATAGACATAGATAGATAGGTAGATAGATAGATAGATAGATAGATAGATAGATAGATGTGAGTTTTGTCCTATACACACATATAATAAAGTTTAATTTATGAAGCAGACACAAAGATTAATAACAATAATGAATAAAACAGAACAATGTGCTATAATAAAAGTTATATGAATGCCATCTCTTTCCTGATGTCTTTCTCTCAAAATCTTAATGTATTGTGTTCACCCTTCTCCTTGTGATGATGTGAGATGAAACAATGCCTACGTGATGTGGTAAAGTGACGTGAATGACAGGCATTGTGACACAGCGTTAGGCAGTGTGTGACAGGGAGGATCATCTGCTTCAGGCGATCCTCCATCAGCCAGCCATGGCAAAGTTGATGGCTGAATGTCAAGAGCAGATGAGGTCAATGCCTAATGTTATGGTTTGAATTGCAATGTCCTCCATATTCTTGTGTTTGAATGCTTGGTCCCTAGCAGGTGGCACTATTTTGGGGAGGTTGTGGAAATTCTGGAAAGCGAGACCTAGCTGGGGAAAGTAGGTCACTGGAGGCAGGTCCCTGGGGGGTTATCAATCCTGGCAGCTTCCTGTCTGTCTCTCTGCTTTCTCATTGCCATGATGTGAATAGCCATCATTGGCCACACGCTCCTTCCACCATACTGTCCTGCCCAAGCACATGGGACCAAACAAACATGGACCGAACCCTCTGAAACCATGTGCCAAAATAAATCTTTCCTTTTTTAAATTTTTTCTGTCAGGTATTTTTGTCACAGCAGCAAAAATGTAACTAATATGGCTGGGCATCCTCAATGTTGTTGTTGTTAGGTGCTATCGAGTCAGTATCTGACTCATAGTGATACTCATAGGGTTTTCAATGGCTGACTGTTTCGGGATTGCCTTGGGAGTGGATTGCCAGGTCCTTCTCCCATTTTTGCGGTGCTGGGAATTGAACTCGGGACCTCAGAGACTGCAGTGCAGCGCTCTACCACCTGAGCTAAATCGCAGCCCAAGCATCCTCAATAGTAGAGGGGTTTTTGTTGTTATTGTTGTTTTAAGAAAGTTTTTAGAGAAATATTGCAATTGAAAGTTGTTGTCTCTTTTTAACTTGTCACTGTGTTGATGAAGACATTGTAATCCTTCAGTGACTTTAATGCTGTCTCCCACCTGAGGATCATACTCTGTAAGTTTGTCCTTTGATGATTGTGCAATTCAAAACACTTTGGTAGGTTTTGGTAGGTTGTGATACTAAATCCACATTGCTGACTCTGCTTCAGTTTCTTGTCTTCCTCTGCCTCTTCCTCTGCAGATAATTCAACTGGTTCTTCCAATTCCTCGTTTGTGAACCTGCATGCATCTCAATGGCTTTCAAGGTGTTCTTCCAGTTCTGCATCAAGCATATTGGCAAATCCTTCTGCACCAATTTGGCCTGCTGCATGAATGATTTTCCTAACTTCTCCACCAATCCTTAGGAATCCTTTAAAATAACTTGCAATTTCCTTCCCTTAGTTTCTCCAGCAGGCACTTGCAGTTTCTGGTTTTAGTTTATCCCTTGCAACTTCAATGAATGTTTTTTGGTTGGCAATAGCAAATGGTTTTCCAACACTGCGTCACGTCCAGATTAGGACCTGCATCCATTGCTGATTGAATGTGGCTCAAATGCCAGGTAGGTGTATGAGGCCTTGACAAATTAAATCATCTCCTGGTCAAGGAGCTGAAACAGTGAGTTTGTATTTGATGGTAAAATCGTGACCTCCACATTTTCATAACAAACAGATCCAAGATGGCCAGGTACATTGTATAACATTAACAGAACGTTAAATCCCAACTCTTCTGCTTCCAAGTATTTCTTCATTTCTGGGAAGTCATTGGTTCCATTGGCGGAAACGTTCCAAAAGCAAGATGGCTGTCGCCAATGCTTTCTGACTATGTGGCCAGAACACGGGCATATAATTTTTGTTTTTATTTTTTGAGAGCACATGGGTCCTCTCAGTACATTATGTCCTTCCCCGTTACCACACAGTTTCAGAGTTAACCTGTCCCTCCATGTTTTATGCACTGGTGCCTCCCTTGCACTTTTATAAATAGAGGTCTTCCTGCGCATCTTCTTCTAGAAGAGCTTGGTTTCATCACGCATGAAGATTTGCTTTGGCTGCTTTCTTTCTCCTTAGTTGACTTCAAGTCTTCCAGACATTTGGCACCAGCTTCCCCATCAGCAGACAGCCTCGCTAGTGAGTTTCATATTTTTCAGTCCAGATCTATTCTTATATCTGTGACCATACCTCACTGCAGTGAATGGCTTGATGTCACTTGTTTCAGGGGATCCCTTGCTGAAGTCTTCACACAGGCGCAAGGCTTTCTGGCTCAACATGTAGCAATCAGTCAGTATGCATTTTCTGTTTGTGTCTTCCACCCACAAATATAATGCTTTTTCCAACTTAACTAAGCACTTAACTACACACTGTGGCTGTAACTGTTGCAGTTTGCACCACAACAGCAAAACTAGTATGGATTTATTTTTCCTTTTTCACAATTTCACAGACAGAAGATTCTTTCTTACCACAGCTTACCTTTTCTCTTAAAGGAAGCACATTAAGGCTTCTCTTTGGCATATCCAAATTGCCAGCATCTTGCACTTCGGAGCCATTATGAAGTAAAATACAAGTTTCTTGAACACAAGTACTGTGAGGTTGTGACAGTAGATCTGATCACCTAGATGGCTACTAAGTGACTAACAGGAAGGTAGTGTATACAGCATGGATACACTGCAGATAAAGGGATGATTTACATCTGGGGCTAGAGGGAGCTGAGCGGCACAAGACTTCATCATTCTACTCAGAATGGCATGCAATGTAACACTTATGAATGGTTTATATCTAGAATTTTCCATTTAATATTTTTGGGTCCACAGTTGACCGCAGGTAACTGGAAAGCAAAAACTACTGGATAAAGGATAATGGGAGACAACTAAAGTTTAGGCTTCAAAGGTCTTATCACCTCTGTTGCAAGGGCTCGACCCTGCCTTGGTAATACAAAAGCGAAGGCAATATGGAGTATGTGTTGCTGGGTCCCAACAATACTTCGCTTAGAAAAACAGGCATCAGTCTGCCAAACCCTGCTCTTAAACAACAGTGTCCACAGCTGACTGCATCTAAGATGAGCCAAGGGTGAGGAAAGAAAAAATTGCCGAGACTTTATGTTTTTATCACGCCCCCCCAAAAAAAACACATCAGTAATAAATTAATCTACCGTTATTTGATATGCAATTGATACTAGTGTCTTCATTCAATCTGATGTCAAAGAATGAGATAGAACAGCCTGGAAGGGACTGTGAGGGAAGAAGGTGCCCAACGCACAGTGCTGTTGACAGCAGGTTCTCAGTCTATCATTGACCTTCAGGGCAGCACAATACATTACAGCTGTGTATTACACTCATACTACAGACAAGCAGCTCAAAAGATTTCACAGTGGCCAGGTGCAGTGGAGCACGCCTGTAATCCCAGCGGCTAGGGAGGCGGAGGCAGGAGGATCACAAGTTCGAGACCAGAGGCAGTCTGCATAACTTAGCGGGACTCTGTCTCAAAAACTAAAAATATGGGCTGAGGATGCAGCTCAGTGGTCCAGCACTTGCTGAGCATGCAAGTGCAAGGCCCTGGGTTCAACCCCCAAAACCGCAAAAAAAAAAAAAAAAAAAAAAAAAAAAAAAAAAAAAAAAAAAAAAAAAAAAATTCCACAGTGAATCCTCAGATGAAAAACACTACCACCACGCAGCACAAATAAATAACTAAACAATGGCAGGACCAACACTTCGGTCTACCATGAGCACTTATTAGTCACATAAAATTTAAAACAATGAAAAAATAATGATATCTGAAAAGCAGCCCCCTATAATATTCAAGCAGCTGGAATTTAGCTCAGTTGGTAGAGCGCTGCACTGCAGTCTCTGAGGTCCTGAGTTCGATTCCCAGCACTGCAAAAATGGGAGAAGGACTTGGCAATCCACTCCCAAGGCAATCCCGAAACAGTCAGCCATTGAAAACCCTATGAGGGTCGCTATGAGTCAGATACCGACTTGACAGCACCTAACAACAACAACAACATAATATTCAAATCTGTACTAGTTATCTATCATAGTAACAGGTCACCCCCAAACTTTGTGACTTTCAATGATACCAAATATTCAGTACCTCACACATTTGTTATTGGTCAGAAGCTTGCCTGGAGCTTCTCTGGGTGATTCTCGCTCGGGGTCACACAGGAAGAGGCATTCAAGATGCTGGCCAGGGCCGCAGCCATCTATGGGACCAAGAAGCCACTTCCAAGATGCCCCGCTCAAGTAGCTGGCAAGTTGACGCTGTGAGAAGAGGTCTTAACTGATCACCCCATGGGCCTCCCACTAGGCTGCTGGACTCTCCTCACAACATGGCAGCAAAAGTGGCAAAGTCGCAGCCTCAGAAGTCACACATCACCACATCCACCCTGACATCCAATCGTATCACATCTCGAAAGCTAAGCAAGGTCGGGCCTGGTTAGCACTTTGAGGGGAGTCCACCTGGGAATACCAGGTGCTGTAGGCTTGGGATAAGGACCTGGCAGCCCACTCCCCAAACAAGCAGCTATCAAAAACCCTATGAGTAGCAGAGAAGCACTGGCAGTATTAGCAGGCACGGCACAGTGTCGTGAAGTGTGTCGTTTTATTTTACATAGGATCGCTATAAATCAGACCCAACTCGACAGCACCTAAAAACAACAAACCAGCCGGGCGCGGTGATGCACGCCTGTAATCCTAGCGGCTCAGCAGGCAGAGGCGGGAGGATCGCAAGTTCAAGACCAGAAGCAGTCTGCATAACTTAGCGAGACCCTGTCTCAAAAAAGTTAAAAAAAATGGGCTGGAGGTGGTAGCTCAGTGGTCCAGCACTTGGAAAGGATTCAGGTGCGAGGCTCTGGGTTCAACCCCCAGTACCACAAAAAAAAAAAAAAAAAAAAAACATATGTGTGTATATACATGTACGTGTGCATGTATGTGTGTGTATATATATATACACACGTATGTATATAATTATATATAAGAATATATATAATAATTAAACCATTCTCTCTCTCTCAGTCTCTGTGTGTGTGTATATATATGTATATATACTCATACATATATATGCACACACACATACAGAGAGAGAGAGAGAGAGAGAGAAAACGGTTTAATTAAGGATTTGAGGATTGGCTCATACGATTTGGAGACTGAGCAGCCCCACGATCTGCTATCTGCAAGGTGGAGACCCAGGAAGTCCGGTGGTGTAATTCAGTCCATGGCCAAAGGCCAGAGAACCAGGAGCACTGATGGTGTATATTCCAGTCTGAGAGGAAGAAAAGCCCAAGTTGCCGGCTCACGCCATCAGGCAGAGATGTTGAATTCCCCCTCAGCACCCCTTTTGTTCCACACAGGCCTCCAGTGGACTGAATGAGGCCACTCACACTCAGGAAGGAAACCACTTTAGTCACTCCACTCATTCAAAAATCTCACCCAGAAATTCCCCACAGACACATGCAGAATAATACTTGACCAGTTATCTGGGCACCTTGTGTCCCACGCCAGTTGGCACATAAAATTAGCCATCACAATCACTGAAATAAAATAAAACAAAACATAATAATGTTTAAGACATTATTTGTTTCACATGTCTCATCTCATTTAGTTCATAGTTTTATGTATGTTTCATGGTATACACAATAGTCATGGGTGAGTACATTTATATATGTGTGTATGTATGTATAATATATAATGTACATATATATAATGTAACATAATATATATAATATGTAAATATATATAATGTAAATATACATGTATATAATGTAAAACATGCATATGTTGTTTTTGTTATTAGGTTCTGTCAAGTCAGATCTGACTCAAGGCAACCCTAAGAACAACAGAACGAAACACTACCCAACACTGTGCCATGCACACAATCTTTTTATGTTTGAGCCCATTGTTGAGGCCACTACGCTTCTTCTCATTTTGATCATGCCCCAACAGCAAAAGGAGGTCCCAGGGGCTTTACTCCATTCCTATCATTAATGTTGACTCTGCTTTGAGGAAGCAACTCTTCCCCAGTCATCTCTTGAATGCCTTCCAGCCTTTGGGGGGGGGGGGCTCATTTTCTGGCACTATATCTGACAGTGTGTTTCTCTGCTATTCATTAGATTTTCAATGGCTAATTGTTTCAGGAGTGGGCTGCCAGGTCCTTCTCCCTAGTCTGTCATAGTCTGGAAGCTCAGCTGAAATCTGTCTGCCATGGGAGGCCCTGCTGGCATCTGAAATACTGGTGGCATAGATTTCAGCATCACAGCAACACTCAAGTCTCTATAGCATAAGAAATTGACAGACAAGTGGCAGAAGACAAGCATATATATGTGTGTGTGTGTGTGTGTGTATGTATGTGTATATATGTATATATATGTGTGTGTTTATATATATATATATATATTCTCGAATCTAATGCACACCCTTTCAACAGTTTTCATGGACTACAAAATCAAACGTGGAATTTCATGCAGTTTGAATCCATGTGAGAAAGCTCTATGCACTACAGATGCAACCTGCACACAATTCTAATTAATCCACATCTGACTTTGCAGCCCTCTAAAACTGCTGAAAGTTGTGAAGATGATTCAAGAATTCATGGCACATTGTTTGCTCACAACATTCTTCTTAATAGACAGAGGCACAGAATCAAAATAAGTTTGGGAACAACTGGCATAAAGAGCCTGAAAGGTAAAAAATAGCTCTTGCCCATTCGGTTTCTATTTTCAGTAATCATTTGTCAGGGCATCTATCTGGTGGTTGGTAAGTAGTATCAAAATACAGTTGCCAGCTTAACTGCCTGATGGGAAGGGGAAGAAAATGGTGTGGTTTTTGAGGGGAAGTAAATGGAAAAAATCACATCTAGGAAGAAGGAGTGGTAGCTGTGGCAAGCATTTAGCCTGTTCTTCAAGATGAACAGAGTATTTAGAATCAAGGACAAATTTCCCTGTTAAAAAGCCAGTAAATATGTGACCCTCTTTATAAGACAAAAGCAACAAAAAACCTAAGGAAATTACCTAGGAAAGATTTTTAGGAGGGAAAATGTTTATCCTTTTTTATAAAAGTTGTGTCTTGCTGGGTGCTGTGGCACATGCCTCTAATACCAGCAACTCAGGAGGCTGAGGCAGGAGAATCGCAGGAGCGAGGCCAGAGGCAGCCTGTGTAATTTAGTGAGAGCCTGTCTCAAAGTAAAACATAGAAAAGGGGCTAGGAGTGCAGCTCAATGGTAGAGCACTTGCCTAGCATGCATGAAGCCCCGGGTTCAATGCCCCAGTAGTGCAAAAAATAAAATAAAAATAAAATAAAATAAGAAAAGTTGTGTCTTATTTTTAAATATGTACGATTCTGTGGGAAGGAAGAAAGGGGAGGGAGGGAGATAAAAAAGAGGTAAATCACCAATGTCTGCCATCATTAGCTGCTAGTTACTCACCCAAAATATTGTAATCCCTTCTCCCTCTGCTGCCCTCTTTCATTGAAACTTTCTGTTTACAGAATCAAGGATTCCAAAACGGTCACATGGTCCTCCACCATGATATCCAGCCTCGTCATCACAGACACTCCCAGGATGCCATTCTTATGAGACTCCTCTGCATACTAAGGCAGAAGGTCCCAAATTATCTCTCCAGGGCCCCTCTTCCCACGGCCTGCCCATTTCACATGGCCAACATGACACGTATTTACATTGGGTATTGTGGTGAAAGCTACATGCTACCACCAAAATGTTTGTAGAATTGAAAAACTGTCTTAGTTAAATCATCATCATCAAGTACTGTGGCTTCCGATCCCGTCAGATCTTGGGAGCTAAGCAGGGTCAGGCCTGGTCAGTACTTGGATGGGAGACCGCCTGGGAACACCAGGTGCTATAGGCTTGGGAGATGGACCTGGCAACCCCCTCCCAAAAATCAGTCTGCCACTGAAAACCCTATCAACAGCAGAGAAGCACTGACAATAGTGTTTCATCTGTTGTATGTAGGGTCGCTATGAGTCGGATGCCGACTCGATGGCACCTAACAACAGTAACAACAACAACATCAAGAATTTCAGTCTCAGCTAATTCTACCATTTGAATGTCTTCCAAAAGTGTTGGAAACTTAATCCCCAAGATCACATGTTGGTAGTATTTGGAGGTGAGGTCTATCAGAAGTACTTAAGGTTAGAAAAGGTCACGAGGGTAGGGCCCCTACAATGTGTTATAAGAACAGGAAGAGAGACCTGAGCTTGCATGCTCCCTGGCTGTCGCTGTGTGACACCCTCTGCCACGTCTCAACGCAGCAAGAAGCCCTGCCAGATGCCAGCACCTTTATGTTGACTCCAGCCTCCAGAACTGTGCGAAATAGATGTGTTTTCTGTATGAATGCCTCAGCATGTGGGATTCTGTCACAGCAGCAGCAACAGACGGACAGCAACAAACAACTGTGTCTGCTGTGTACGGAGGCTGCTCCCCAACCCTGACTTTCCAACATGACATAATTTCATCCTCCCAAGAGCCTTATAAAGTATTGCCATTACCATCCCACAGAAGCGGAAAACAAGGCTGAAGTCACTTGCCACAAGCCAGACAAGTAGCAAAGGCAGAAAGTTTGGCTCCAGGGATGGCCTCTCAAATAACAGACCAGCAGCTCTCAGATTCGGATATATATGAGACTCGTGCAAACATTGCCTAAAAAGCACATTCCTGAGTCCTATCCCAAAGATCCTGATTTAACGAGCCTGAGGAAGCCCTAGGAATCTGCTTTTTTCACAAAACACCTCCAGCTGATGCTAATTTGAGTAGCTAGTAGTTTTCTGGAACATACATTGTATGTATCATAAAGCATCTTTTAAAGTGATGTTCTACTTAACCAAATACTTTAACTATATCTTAAAGGTTAGGCAGGCTGGGATTTAGCTCAGTGGGTAGAGTGCTGCGCTGCAGTCTCTGAGGCCCCGAGTTCAATTCCCAGCACAGCAAAAATGGGAGAAGGGCCTGGCAATCCACTCCCAAGGCAATCCCAAAGCACTCAGCCATTGAAAACACTATGAGGATCGCTATGAGTCAATACCAACTTGACGGCACCTAACAACGACAACAACAAAGGCTAGGGGTTATTTGTAAGGCCCTGATGTTACAAACTGAGGGGAAGAAGAATTCCCTCTCCCTCTCTCTCTCTCTCTCTCTCTCTCTCTCTCTCTCTCTCTCTCTCTCTAACTTATAAAACTGAAAACCCAAGCACCGGCATGGTGGCGCACGCCTGTAATCCCAGCAGCTCAGGAGGCGGAGGCGGGAGGATCGCAAGTTCACCAGAGCCAGTCTGAGTAACTTAGCGAGACCCTGTCTCAAAAAGTAAAAAACTGGGCTGAGGGTGCAGCTCAGTGGTCCAGCATTTGCAGAGCATGCAGGCGCAAAGCCCTGGGTTCAACCCCCACTACCACAAAATAAATAAATAAATAAATAAAAATAAAACCTAAAAACCCAGAGGCTATGACTCGCATTAAAAAATTATCCCTCAGTATACAAAAAGATTTTCTGCAGTGAGTCCTCTTACAGCAGAAACTTCCAGAGTATGGTGCCATATAACACTGCCTGTAAATTGAACAAAAATGTTGGGCTACTAAAAGTGAAAAAAATAATAATAGTATTGACAGAATTCTGAATGCACAGAAAAAATACTTAGACTAGTGAATATTTTAGTTTTTTAAATTTATCTCCCATGCTTTCGTTTTGTTTTGTTTTGTTTTGTTTTTTTTCGTGGTACTGGGGGTTGAACCCAGGGCCTGGTGCTTGCATGCTTTGTAAGTGCTGGACCACTGAGCTGCGTGCCCAGCCCACTTTTTTTGCGTTTTTGAGACAGGGTCTCGCTAAGTTATGCAGACGACCTCTGGTCTCAAACGTTCGATCCTCTGGCCTCCCGAGCCCCTGGGATTATAGGCGTGCAACACCACGCCCGGCTCTCCCATGCATTTTTCTTAAACATCTGCCCTTGAAGGAAAGTTGACCACAAGGAACTTAAACACATACCAAGCAATTACTAAGCAAAACACAAAGAACCAATGTTGTCACATTTGGCCACATCATTTTGGAGGAGCAGAGGCTTGCTTGTGATTTTACGTGGAACTTACGTGGCATAGTCATGCACTCTTCTGGTAAAGTTGCCCATGGCTCTCGTGAACTGACTCGATGTGTCTCTTGGTCATGGGTTTGTTTTGGAAAGAACATCAAGACTTCCAGGTACACCGCCATCTGAGCAAGTGTGTAAACAGAGGACCTAACTCCCATCAAATCTGATTTTATTTTACACCATTTCAATCATATATTTTTCAAAAACACATTTATTGTGTAAGCGCATATGTTAGAAAAAAAGAAGAGCTTTTTTACATTCTCGAGTTGAAGTCATTGTTATTTCGCTTTCCTGTTGCAAAGCAACAGTGACACAACCCAGCGAGGCCAGGTCCCTGGGAGACACAGAGGGGAGCGATCCAGGAGAGCGCGTGCCCCGGGCTCCTGTCTGTCCTCACCTCTGCTCTGAAGAAGGCCAAGGGACATCTCTCAGCAAAGGAAGCGGAAATTAGTGAGAGGCCCCCGGGGGACGTGCTGGAAACACAAAGCTGGATGTCTGCTGCTGGCAGAGCAGAAGGAATGTAAAGGGGCTGCAGGGACGACTAAATCTGCAGCCTAGCTGAACTCTGAGAAACCAAGCATCGCTTCTGCAGAGTCAGCTACAACCACCAGTCACATGTCACGCTAAACAGGCAGCTCAAGGGAACCTTGGGTGAAACAGAGGAAGTAGCAACTCCAAGAGGGCCAAGAGATGGGGCAGGTGACAACAGCCCTCTATGACACCCAGAAATGGCTGGTCCGTCGGGGGGAGGCGCAGCCCCCTTCAAAGCCCCATATACCAACTCGCCCTCAGTGCCACCAACCACCTCATCCCTGGAGCAATTCTCCACAGATGGATGGAGACTGCTCGAGCCTTGGAGCCCTGATGCTCGCTGTGTTTGCTCCCACCTTGGGACCTCTGTGTGTGTTAGAATCTGTCCCCCTTTCCACCTGGACTAATTGCAAATCTGTCCCCATCTCTGTCTTTCGATGCAACTCAGACCAGCATGTCAGAAAGGATGCGCAGTGGTCTGGATGGGTGCGAAGATGCCTCGGCAGGTCCCTGGCCTTCGTTGACAGATTAAGAGCTGCTGACAAAGCACCCAGTCCACCAGCGGAAATGGCCACAGAGCACACTGACCGGATGGAGCCAACAGGCTGCAAGGTATCCAAGTGGGTCAGCCAGGCGCCATGGCGCACGCCTGTCATCCCAGCCGCTTGGGAGGTGGAGGCGGGAGGATCGCAAGTTGGAGACCAGAGGCAGTCTGCATAACTTAGTGAGATCCTGTCTCAAAAAGGGGGAAAAAAAATGGGCTGGGGGTGCAGCTCAGTGGTCCAGCACTTGCAGAGCATGCAGGCATGAGGCCCTGGGTTTCAACCTCCAGTGCCGCAAGAAAAAAAAAAGGGGGGGGGGTCAAGTGCAAGGTGGGTCAAAAAGAGGAAGCTTTCCTAGGAAGTCTCAGCCTGACCTGTCAGAAGACGATGCACTAGTCTTCAGGGCGAGGTGCTGGAGCGAGAAAGAAGTTCACAGAAAGTGGCCCGTGACCGTGGCCTTGGGAATTTCCACCCTTCCCAGAGCAGCCCAGAGAGCACCACAAAGGAATGAGAAAACTACATTCAACTGCGCTGCCAAAAATATCTGTAAACATCTTTAAAGTGTTCTGTTCCTGTATGACAACACTGTCCTTGGTGCATTTTCGTCATGGTGACTACGACTAAAGTCCTTCCTCACCTGAAGAAAGAATTACTGCGCTGGGTGCAGTGGCGCACGCCTGTAATCCCAGTGGCTCGGGAGGCGGAGGCAGGAGGATCGCAAATTCGAGACCAGAGGCAGTCTGTGTAACTTAGGGAGATCCTGTCTCAAAAAGTTAAAAAAAAAGGGGGGGGGGCTGGGGTGCAACTCAGTGGTCCAGCACTTGCAGAGCATGCAGGCACGAGACCCTGGGTTCAGCCCCCAGTACTGCAAAAAAAAAGAAAAAGAAAAGAAAACAAAAAGAAAAGAAAAAGAAAGAATTACTAACATGGAGCCAGGCACGGGAAAAGACACCTACCCACCTGCAGTCTCAGCTATTCGGGAGGCTGAGGCAGGAGGATCACTTCAGTCTAGGAGGTTAAGGCCAGCCTAAGCAACATAGTTAGACCTGTCTTGAAATTGACCAGCATTGGCAGGTCATGGTGGCGCACACCTGTAATCCCAGTGGCTCAGGAGGCGGAACCAGGAGGATGGAAAGTTCGAGACCAGAGGCAGTCTGCATAACTTAGTGAGATCCTGTCTCAAAAAGTAGGGGGAAAAAAATGGGCTTGGGGTACAGCTCAGTGGTCCAGCACTTGCATAGCATGCAAGCATGAGGCCCTGAGTTCAACCCCCAGTACCAGGAGGATGGAAAGTTCGAGACCAGAGGCAGTCTGCATAACTTAGTGAGATCCTATCTCAAAAAGTAGGGAAAAAAAATGGGCTGGGGGTACAGCTCAGTGGTCGAGCACTTGCATAGCATGCAAGCATGAGGCCCTGAGTTCAACCCCCAGTACCACAAAAAAAAAAAAAGAAATTGACCAGCATGTATTGACCACGCACTGTTCTAAGCACTTCCCATTCTTCTACTCTCCCCTCGTTTCAGCCCAGTGGAGTAGGCACTGCTATCCCTCTTGTGCAGATAAAGAAGTCAAGGCTGAGGAGAGCAAACTAGCTCAGCCTGACTCAGAACAAGCAGTACGCTGAGCCACTCAGTACAACCAAGAAGGCCCAGGTCATGCTGTGGCCCAGAAGGGCCCCATTTTCTGGCCTAGCATCACTGGCACATGGAAGAATGCCCCCACGTCACTCAGACAAGGTCACATCGTGGTTGGGGAAGATCTTCAAGAATGTAAGCTTTAAAAATAATTTTGAGAAGAACGCTATTCGAACTGATGAAAACAAACTAAATTTTGGTGCTTCACAAAGCGAATTTCAGCCAGCTGAAAATGCAGTTATGCGGAAGGGTTCATCCCCTGCGATGCCAGTAAATGAAGTGGCGCCACGTTAGTAACAGGAGGAGAAGCAGGAAGAAGGTTAATAATGTTAGTCAAGCTGCGATGGTGGCACAGATTCGTGCAGAAGAGAAGGCAGAATTCAGAAACCATTGGAGAAGTCACCTATGAAAGAGCTTCAGAGAGACTCGGACCCAGGAGGCCGGTCCCTCCCCATTCTGAACACCATCACTGAGTGCCCCGTATGTTAACGATGGAAAGACTGGAGTACGTATGTTGTTGTTGTTGTTAGGTGCCGTCAACTCGTGTCCAACTCATAGCGACCCTCACAGGGTTTTCAATGGCTGACTGTTTCGGGATTGCCTCAGGAGTGGGTTGCCAGGTCCTTCTCCCATTTTTGCCGTGCTGGGAATCGAACTCGGGACTTCAGAGACTGCAGAGCAGTACTCTACCAACTGAGCTAAATCCCAGCCCGGAGTGCGCATAGAGGTGATATATTTATCTCTTGCAACCAACACTTAGCTCTTCTCTAATTTTGAAATCCCTGATTCTGGGCTCTTCTGTACTTTGGCACAGGCGGATTAGAAATTATATACGTGCCACAGCCTTTGTGCACGGTCCAAGGCTGTAGTAAAAGCAAACGGATTCTCCTTGTCTGGTATATTTATGCTGTGCAGCAGAAAACCAATAAGTGCGTGACCTTGTTCCACACACAACTATGTTCTTTTAACAGGCTTCTCCTTTAAGGCAGCGAGTCGGTGCTGGTAAGGAGAGCAGAATGAATTTTCCTTTGAGGACACATGGAAGATTCTCTTTTCCCAGTCTCTCTCTTTTTTTATTTTTCCTTTTATTTCCTTGGTTTTGCAAAATACACTTGTAAAAGCAAATCTCTTTTTTTCACATGATGATGTTAGCAAAACCCTCGTGCCAAACGTTCTTCCTTCCCAGACTGCTGGCTTGGCTTTATCTGGTCCTGGAAATGGACCCCAGCCACAGAGATTCACGTCAGTTCCGATTCTTATCAGTCACCTCAGGAGGCACCGTATTTCTGCCTGTATTCCTATCTGACCCCTCGACTATCTTAGACACATGGATATATGGACGGACAGAAAGACAAATAATGAGATCCCACAGGTCAATAACTGCTTTCAAACGAACGCTATAATTAAGAAAGCCCCGGTTTGATTTTCCTGCTCCGACATAACTCTTGTTTGGGGTTGAGCAAAGTTGAGACTGATTTATGCCACAGCACACTGTGAATAAAGCTTTGGACGTAGAGAAGCGTAGCCACAAATGTCATATTTAATTTACATGGATAAATAAGTTCTTAGCTTTCTGTGGAAGCCCCTATCTGCTACCCAGGATCGAGCACAAGCCACATCCTGTATTCTCCTATCAGATACTTCCTGGGTGCCCAGCTTTGTGCTGGGTACTGGGCTTTCAGAAATGGACAAACAAGAAGAGGGGGGGTTATGACTGGTGGGGGCAATGCCACACGATGGGGGTTCGTGGGCACCATTTGTTAAAACTGCCGGAATGTCACGCTGTGCTTCCAACTGAAAGCCACCCCTTCCGCCCTCCACCCGTGAATCAGACAAGAACAAAAGGAAACAATTCTGAGTTTTTCTTTTCCTTCCAAGCACCTCGGGAAGAGCCAGGCATGGAGCCAAAAAGAAGAGGGGCTTTACTGAGGAAAACCACCACTCTGCTTGGCTTTGATGGGGGAAAAAAAAAAAAAAAGCCAGAGCAAGTGCCTCGTGTGTAGCGGCTGCAAGGATGTGCACAGGGAAGGAAGGAGTGTGTTTATGGATGGCTGCCATGGGCGAAACAGCAGATCTAATCAAAAGCACTACACACTCGGATGTTCCGGCCGGCCTCTGGGAGAAGGGAGCTTGTACGAGGCTGGATCTCTCCATTTTTCTTCTTCAATTCAACACAAAGGGCAGACAGCCTTACTGTGTGTAAAATATTCCTCGCAGCCTCCACAAGGAAAAAAAAAGACTCAACAATAAGACAAACATTAAATCCAAAGTAATCCCAAACCAATCGAAGGCCCCTCTCCCTATTGCCAAGGCGCGTTGGGTGGGAATTTCCTTGCAGTTCCACACCCATGGGCAGCCAGGAGTGGGCAGTGACCTTGGAAACCAAGCATTCTGAGCTAAGCTGTGCTCCTGACCCTCTCAGTCATCACCACGGGCAGCTGCCCAGCAACTAGGAGGCCTCTGGAGGTGCGATCCTTATGCCCCTCTGCGAGCCACCGTGTCCCCAGGCTCACACCCCTCCGGAAGGTTGCCTACTTTGGTTCCTGTTCTCCCTGTGGGCTCCACATGCAGAGCTGCTGTGTTTTGGAAAGTCTGAACATGGAACAGGCCTGAGCAGGCAGAAGAGGAAGCAGTGGGAGGAGGCAGGGAGGAGAGGGGCCTCTCCTAGGGAGAGCTTCTGCCCACATGCTGGGAAACCAAAGGACAAAACCCAGCATAAACAAAGAAGCGGGAGAAGCTGTATTAAGATGGAGCCCTGCTCCAAAAGTATTCTGGGTATTGGAAAGTCAGATAAAAGAAACCAAATCTACCAAGAAACTGAAGCTGTATTAAGATGGAGCCCTGCTCCAAAAGTATTCTGGGTATTGGAAAGTCAGATAAAAGAAACCAAATCTACCAAGAAACTCCTTCACTAGGCCCCAAGTGGATGCATTTTAAACCCGGTCCAAGTCAATTATTTTCCCGATCTCCATGGACCATCCCCAATCTGACAACAGTGGCTAGCAATCATTAGGCACTTTCTGCATGCCAGGGACTACGCCGTTTACGTACATTATCCCACTCACTTCTCAGAGCAACCCCCTTTGCCACACATGCCATTACATTACCCGATTTCCAGAGACTCAAGTAAGAATGTGCCCAAGGCAAGCCAGCCAGCAAGGACCAGAGCTGGGGTGCACAGCCAGCTGATCTGACTCCAGCACCTGCACTTCTGACTATGAGGCTCATTCCGTGCTTCCAGAAACAGCCAGAAAAACTTAATGTGTCCCTAAACCCAAATATGGGGCTGGGATTTAGCTCAGTTGGTAGAGTGCCACTCTGCGGACTATGAGGTCCCGAGTTCAATTCCCAGTACCGCAAAAATGGGAGCAGGACGTGGCAACCCACTCCCAAGGCAATCCCGAAACAATCTGCCATTGAAAACCTTACGAGGGTCGCTATGAGTTGGACACGACTGGATGGCACCTAACAACAACAACAATCCCAAATATAAAATCCAACTAGTTTGAATTCCATCAATCCTGCCAAGATGGTAGAGTGAAGATATCCCCAATTGTCTCTTCTGTCTTACACAGCGGATGCCAAAGTATAAGGAATACAGACATTAGGTTTGTAATCGTGCAAGCCCTGCCCTATTAGTAAATACAATATGTAAGGGAAGCCTATGAAATCAATCTCCTTTCATTGTACCAAAACCCAACATCCAGGGCATTTCATAGGTTCTTCATATTTAACTTTGACTACATTGATTGGGACACAAAGGTCAAAAAGTGAGTGTGTGTGAATCTGACAGACATCAAGAAAGTGGTTTGTTGTTGTTGTTGTTAGGTGCGGTCAAGTCGTGTCCGACTCATAGCGACTCTTATAGGGTTTTCAATGGCTGATTGTTTCTCCAAACTGCCTCGGGAGTGGGTTGCCACGTCCTGCTCCCATTTTTTTGTGGTGCTGGGAATTGAACTCAGGACCTCAGAGACTGCAGAGTGGCACTCTACCAACTGATCTAAATCCCAGCCCAAGAAAGTGGTAGAAAAGGTATTTTACAAACTCCCATTATGCAAGCCAGTTTAGTTTGCTAATCATGTTCTTGTTTTGTTCATTGTAAGGAAGAGTTTCTGGAAATACACAGCAGTCATATATTTTCATTTGAAATTGGTAGTCAAAGGGTTGAGAGATTTGGGGACCAATCTGAGCAAGCTACCAAGGAGGAGCCACCAAGGACCAACCACCCAGGTTGGTCCACCTACTGTGGTGAGGGCCTCTCCGCTTCCCTGGCACCCCTCCATCCTGCTCTGGCCCTTCCAGCTTCTCCCTCTGCTCACTCGCACCCTCTCCCTTCCTCTGAGGCCCCCCTGCAGGAGTTTCCCCCACTTCTCGACTCTTCTCATGGCCCATTGACTTCCCCTTCCCCTCTGGTGTTTCCTTCTCTTTGGACCAGAGCCCACACTCCCTTTCCACACTGGTCCCTCTGGTCTGCCATTTCTCCTGTCCCCTCAGCCTCTTCCCCTCTGCTTGCAAACATGTGCTTCCCTCTCATGTTAATGGACACAATAAATGAATGAATTTTAAAATATCACTAAACCTTCCTTCTCCCCAAGCCCGTCCCTGTAGCAAAGTTTGAACATCCTGCTGTGTCACAGGAGTTGCTCCGGGTCCTTGTTCATCGCAGATTCCCAGGCGCTCTGCCCTAGATGTGGAGTCCAGGCCCTTTTTGCCTTTTCACCCCTTTTTGCCCAGACCATCAGCTAAACAAGACCTTCTCGCCCGTTCCTGCCCGGACCACCGATGAGGAAACAGCTTTCATGCTCTCCCCTGAACCTTCGGTGAGGAAAGAACACTCTCCCTGTGCAACCATCAACAAGGAAAGAACCCACTCTCTGTCTGATCACCCACAAAGCAACAGCTGTCTCCTCGTGACCACCCAGACCACCAACACAGGTGTTTGCCCCTGGAAGGCAAAAGCGCCTGAAGCTTTTCCTTTCTCCCATCTCCTCCCAGTCCCAAGGGCCGCAGGAGTCTGAGCCCCTCACCTGAGGGTCCCAAGTGAATTGTGTTTAGTATCTGTGTGCGCGGCGGCACCGCCCTTCTGAACCTCCAGGCCGGACTGGGAGGTGCGTGCCAACTCCTGGTAACCAGTCCCACAGGGCGGGCTTGGAGGACAGCTCCTCCACGCCTTCCTGCCTCTGTACCCTCACCTGAGCCCCGCTACCACCAGCCTGCAGCGCCTGACCACCCAGCAGAGCTCCCTCTTCCAGAACCTTCTTGCCTACAGGCAGTTTGGAAGGGGAGATCCTATGTAAGGTGAACTCCAGCCCTGAGGACATTCTAAGCCCTAAGCAGTGTGGCTCTGGCTTTTGAGCTGACCACAAGAGAACTGGCAGGAGCTTTGTAAGGCGGGAATGCAGCAGCGGGCGGGTGCTCTGCAAGATAGGGAGTGGGGGGTCGCACCCCCAGGCGCCCCCTGACTCCCCAGTGCTGCTCCTGATGTGCTGGCTGCAGGTGCCAACTTGGGGCCTAGCTTGGGCCCAGGCTCCTCACCCTGCTACTGGAATTCCTCCACCAGCTTCTTTAGTTCTGGCCCAAGCATTATGCAGCTCCCCAGGGAAGGACACCCACTGCTTCTGTAGGTCCTTCAAGTCACCAAGGTTGGAGGTGGCGAGAGAGAGGACTAACAGTTTTTGTCTTTGTGGGTATGGTTCATCTTCACAGGTTCCAGTTTGTCCTCAGTTTCCCTGGCTTTGGGTCTAAATTTTCTTCCCAACTTCGGGCCCTGCGGACTTGGGAAGGCGTCCAGCCCCTTCAAACATGGCGGCAACAGGCTTCCACACCCTTTGCATCAGCTTCCACGATTCCACATGGTCCAATGTCTTGAGCAATCCCACCTGTGTGCCTCTCGCAGGGCTCCGCTTCTCTGATCCAGCCCTGCCCAATGCAGTTATTGGTATTGGCAGGAGTTTCAGGTGAAGAGGACTTTGAGGATGGGTTCTTTGACTTGGAACTGGTTTATCTAGAATTGAATCTGATTAGGCTTAAAGGCATTAATGGCCCTGTCACCAGTGGCAAAGGGGACATTGGTAGCCAGTAGCGTACGATGGTAAAATATTCACTCCATTGTCACTTGTAATCAAGTGTCTGGAAGAAAAGGCTTTTGGTGACCAAGCAGTGGATGCTATAATACATATGGTGAAAATAAAAAGTGTAATGGAATTACTTGCTTTTAAGAGCACTGGAGAACTTAGCAAAAGAAAATGATGCCCTTAGGGTTTCTAATTCATGTTCAAGGTCTGGGAGGACCTCAAAGCTCCTGGGACTGCCCTAAAGGATCTCTTGTCTCCTATAGCAAAGATTTCTGGGGAAGGGGAGAAGCCATTAAATCCAACCCTAAGGACTGCTGACTCGGGCTGGGATTTAGCTCAGTTGGTAGAATGCCAATCTGCAGTCTCTGAGGTCTCAACTTCAATTCCCAGCACTGCAAAAATGGAAGAAGGACAAGGCAATCCCGAAAAAATCAGCCATTGAAAACCCTATAAGTGTTGCTAGGAGTCAGACACAACTCGACAGCACCTAACAACAACATCATGGCATGTATCAACATTGCACCTACAGCCATACCACTGTGGCATCGGATCCCGTCAGATCTCAGAAGCTAAACAGGGTCAGGCCTGGTTAGTACTTGGATGGGAGACCGCCTGGGAACACCAGGTGCTGTAGGCTTGGGAGAAGGACCCAGCAACCTACTCCCAAAAAACAATCAGCCATTGAAAACCCTATGAATAGCAGAGAAGCAATAATAATAGTGTTTTGTCTGTTGCACATAGGGTCACTATGAGTCGGATACTGACTCGATGGCACCTAACAACAACAACGAGGATTGCTGAATCACAATGCACATTTAATTCACAACCCTGTAGGACCTCTGACATCAATATGAGGGAATTGATTGGGACCCTGGAAATTTAGCGAGTTTCTGCCAAGTCTCTTTTGTCTATGGAAGCAACATTTCCCCCTGGCTTATTCTCTCTTTCTGCACCTGCTGTTGGTGGTGGCAAGTGCCATCAAGTTGGGTTTAACTCATAGCAACCCTATATACAACAGAAAGAAACACTCTCCGACACTGTGTCATGCACACAATAATTTTACGTTTGAGCCCATTGCAGATACTGTGTGAATCCATCTAGGTGAGGGTTTTTCCTTCTTTTTATTGACCCACCACTCTCCCAAACATGATATCCTTCTCAGGAGATTGGTCCCTCCTGCCAATATGTCCAAAATACGTAAGACGCAATCTAACCATCCTTGCTTCTGAGGAGCACTGTGGTTGCACTTCTTCTAGGACGGATCTGTTGGTTCTTTTGGCAGTCCATGGCACATTTCCCTGGAATGGTCTCTGCTATGTAGCTGCCTGCAGGGGGCCTGCTGCTTCTCCCAGAGACCTAAATGAGCTAAAGTCCAATGTGTGAGCCATGAGCACATGACATCCACGCCAGAAGAACTGAAAGGTGCTGTGTACTTTTGTGAACAGCATCCTGGGAAACGTGGACGAGACCCGAGTCCTCAGTGTGTTGGATCGGGGGAAGGAACATTCAGACTGGGCCCGTCGGCTGATGTGGCTGCACCCCGCAGAGGTTGTGCGTTCAGTGGGACCTTGACCCATGGCGAGTGGCTCTCAAAGTTTGTGCGGTTCATTTCTTGAAACACAGAAACAGAGGCAGACACTACCTGGAGTTGAAATACCAGGACTTGCTTGGGGAACTTTTTCCTTGGGGAAGGAAAATCCTCAACTAGACGGATTGACACAGTGTCTGCAATGGGCTCAAACATAAAACGTAAGAGGATGGCAGAGGCTTAGGGTAGACTCACCATGTGCGGCCCACTCGCCCCTTCCCTATGTGCCTGCCAGGAGGGCTCAGTGGGCCCTCCCACGCCCACACTGTGAGAAACGAAGGGACAAGGGGAGACTGGCTCACCGGCTCACTGGCCAGCAGACAGCTCTGCTCTGCAGGCCAGGAAGGCAGAGGGAACTGCTTTCAGCGGACTGGACTGCCCAGTGCATGAGAATGGAAGCGCCTGCTGGGGGCCTGGATCAGAGACACCATGATTACTGCAGTGGGCAGCAGAGCAACACAGCAATCAGAATGGTTTGACCCACAGAGGTCTTTGGAATCCCTACAGCTGACACAGTTCAGCTGAGCAGATCCCCTGAGTCATCCCAGGTGGGAACTGGGCCCCTCAACCAAGAGCCCTGGGAAGGGGCGTTGCTCGCAACCCTGCAGAGAGGTCCCAGTTGCCCAATGAGTAGTTTAGAGATACGCCTCCCAAATGCCCCATGGCTCCCGTCTGGGCTACAGCCCTGACACCACAGGCTGCCTCCCTCTGTAACTTCCAGTGCTGACGTTGCCCCCCACGCCCAAACCTCTGTCCCCTGCCCCTCCTCCTGCCCGCCGTCCTGGGTCCTCCTCCTCTGCCCGCAATGTGAGTCTCTAGGTTTCCATCCTGGTCCCTTGTCTCTTCACGTTCCCCGAAACACTCTCCTCTTCGGGTCCAAATACCTACATCCCTTCTAAGGAGAGATTCCAAACCTCCCTCCCTACCCCTGACTTCTTCTTGGCCCATCATCCCTACTTTTCTATCACCCAAACACCAGATACCCAAGTGCCCTGTTACCATCTCAAAATTCTTCTATAATGTCTTCTTTCTGTCTCCCCATGGGTCGCCCCACCCTCCTCCCCTTTAGTCAGACATGAATTAGACATCCTTGACTTCTCTCTGCTCTTCCCACATCTAATCTGTTGCAAAATATTAGGCTTTTTGTTTGCACCATGTCTTACCTTTGTGTTACTGGCGACACAGCCCCAGCTTGAATCCTTGGTCTCTAGAGCAGCGGCCTCCTACCATTATGGCACCAGGGAATGAGTTCGCAGAAGACAGTTTTCCCAAGGATGGGGGTGGAGGGGAATGGTTTCAGGGAGATTCAGGCAATGGGGAGAGGCTATAAATGCAGAGTAAGCTTTGCCGGCTAGCCATCCTCCCTCACCTTCTGGGTGGCCAGTTCCTAAGGTCATTGGACTGGGTTTGGGGCCACACTCCAGAGGATCTATGACGGCCCTCCTCGCCACCTCTGTTCCCCCTCTGCCAGCCAACCCACCACTCTTCGTGAACATTCTGTTCGGCATGTGCAATTCTACCATGGACACATCTACCATGGTTCCTACTTAATGACAAAATGAAGACCAAGCTTCAGAAGTTAGGACTCTCACCCTTTGTTATCACTCCTTCAGCCTACGTTTTTCCCACCATGACATCTGCGCACCTTTTATATCACTGACATTCCAACCAAACTACCATTCCTCCAGTGTGGCCCACACATGCCCACTTCTACGTCTTTGCTCACAGCATTCCCGGTGCCTGCTGGCTTCCTCCTCTCCAGCCGCTCCCTGATGCCACGTATGTTGTTAAACATCTCCCACGTGCAAGGCCTTGGAGGATCAGGCAGTTATTCTTCCCCTGGGATGTTAGAATCTGGCCTGTTGAAATCCTATGACTCCTTCAGGGTTTGGCCCAGATGCCACCACCTCCAGAGATTCCTCCTTGGGCTCCTGGCCAGAGGCGACCTCCTGAGGATTGCACACTTCCTCCTGTTCATGGTATTTATCAATGCCATATGCTGGTCCTCCACCCTTCAGGGTCCTAAGGACTGCTGGTCCCTCTAACTAGCATGCCCTCCCCCAGACTCCTTGCTTTATTCTTCTGCCTGGAAATTGTCAGCGCATACATAGAAGTGTGTGTGTGTGTGTGTGTGTGTGTGTGTGTGTGTGTGTGTGTGTGTATGTACACGTATACATGCATAGTTCACTATTTGTGCATTGTACATCTTTGTCACTAGGCTATCCATCTTATGAGAACAAGGATGCTGTATCCTAGAATTATCCTTACGAAGCAGCCATCACCATTCCCTAATCATTTCTCTTAACCTCACAAAGAACACACAACTATGAAATAAGAATTTACATGTTCTTAGGACCAGATCAAATTCCTAGCCAGGGCTTTCTTTCCCCAAAAATTTATTTCTACACGCAGAAAGGGAAAAGGAAATCCATTTATTATCCTCTCCTGTCCAGCTCATTGCTTTTGACTTTTCTTCCTCATCACATCTAAAACAACCTCTGCCCTCTCACCAAGCTTAACAGTGTCTAATGCAAGAACATGACCAACAGCTCTCAAAGGAATGCCCCCTACCCACAACACAACCTGTTATACAACTCCTCCAGGTGGCAGTGACCACTGACCACAGCTCTCTTTCAGGGCAGCTGCCTTCCAGGGGCAGCTACCACAGTGTCTTCCCACAGAACAACCACGGTTTCGGGAGCTGTGCAGAAAGCAGGGAGCTCAGCCCCACCTCACCCGGCTTTAAGCCAAAGCCTGTCGGTGTCCCACTAGCTCCAGAAGGGAAGAACCCTGGCCGTGGCCCACCCCGATCCCTGGGTTCCCGAGGCCATTCTCCTCTAGTTTTCCATATCCCTTGGAGTCGGTACTTTCTCTAACCACCACTGACCCCATATGAGGGCTGCCTGTGGCGCTTCAGTCGTCCTAAGCGACAGTGGCATCTGGTTCTATGATGTCTGTCCGCACCCAGCAGATGGGTAGCAAAGGTTGTTTTTTCCTTCCTTTCTCTCAGCACGATGCTGAGCATCCGGTGGAAGCAGCCAGCCTTGGCATCTCCACCTCGGCCGTGTGGCACCTACTGCCGGGCCACATTCTGGAAGCCCTCTCTGCAAAGGGGAGGAGCCTCCCCAGCCTGACCACACAGGGACTTCCGGGACAGAGCCTGAGGACTACCCGCTCCTTTACTTTTAAAACAAACAAAAACAAGCGTTTAGTATTGGAAAAAGTGTGTTCAAAACTCACAGATGAGAAATATTGTCCTTGATAATTATGTGCTGTCTTCATAAGGCCACTGATCCATTACCACAATACTGGATTCTAATGGCCTTATTCTTTAGGGCTTACTGATGCACATGTGGTTTCTTTGGTTTCTTTTAATCACTGTCCTCCTCTTCTATGTTTTTTAGGGGGTTTTGCTCAAGTATTGAAGTCGTTTGGCTCAAGTACTTTGTTTACAATTAAAATGGATAGCATTTAATAGGATAAATGGTTATGGCTTATCTGGAAAGAATGTCAGAATGACTTGGTATAGACTTAAAAGAATACATGTTGTGAATATTTTATAATGTGGAATGATCATTAAAATATCAAGGACTCTAGTAATTGTATTTCCCGAATAAATGTATGTTTATGAATTTTCAAACTGGACAAAAAAATTAGAAAAAGACTACGGGCTCTGCAACAAAAGCTTCTCAGAGAACAGCAAAGAAGGACAGTTCCCTCGGATGACCTGCAGTGTCAATCATTTTCCGCCCTTCTTCGTGGCCCATGGAAGGCTCTGCTCTATGTGCCGTTGGTCTCTGTGACACGCCAGGTCCCTGTGGGGCAGGCTTCAGCGGCCTTCAGCAGCAGTCATGCTATCGGCCAGAGAGGGCCCCTCCACTCCTCTAATCAGTGGTCTGCATCTATGACTTCCTTATCTAGCCCAGATTAATTTAATTCACTACAGAATCAGGGCAACGGAAGTCATCCACACAAAGGACTCCTCCGCAACCCCTCTGCTGTATTTCTGGAGGTAACAACAGCTGTCACTTTTAGACAAGCTGCTTGATTTCTCTGGGCCCGCTAGATTAGCTGGTGGCTCTAACCCTGGCTGCAGCTCGAGTCACCTGGGGAACTTTAAACCAGCTCTGGTGCCTGGGTCCCTCCTTCCCAGACCAATTACGTGAGGATCTGGGGGGAGAGGGGTGGGAGGCCAGAACTGGAGCCTGTTTTAAAAGGTCCCTAGGGGGTCCTAATTGCCGCCAACGTGGGGGAGCCACCGGATTGGATGATCTTCAGATCCCTCGGTGCTAACCTCGCTTTGGTCCGCAAGGCCCCGATGCACCGTGAGGCGGTGTTGAGAGGCCTCT
>VMDO01027422.1:0-25278 GCA_007922755.1 Pedetes capensis
AAAGATCTCAACATAAAACCAGAAACTTTAAAACTTATAGAAGGCAAGATAGGCAATACACTCCATCATATAGGCATAGGAAAGTATTTCCTTAATAGGACTCCAATTGCTCAAGAAATTGCAACAAGAATAGATAAATGGGATTACATGAAATTAAAAAGCTTCTGCACAGCAAAAGAAACAATTAACAGAGTCAAGGTAACCCCCACAGAATGGAAAAAAAATCTTTGCATTTTATAAATAGATAAAGGTCTAATTACTAGAATTTATAAAGAACTCAAGAAAAAAACTCCCCAAAAAACAAATAACCCAATACACAAATGGGCAAAGGAACTGAGTAGACAGTTCTCAAATGAAGAGGTCTGTAAAGCCATGAAACACATGAAAAATGCTCAATATCCCTAGCCATTAGGGAAATGCAAATTAAAACAACTCTGAGATTTCACCTTACACCAGTAAGAATGGCCAAGATCAATAAAACAAATAACAACAAATGCTGGCAAGGTTGCGGGGAAAAGGGAACACTCTTACATTGTTGGTGGAGCTGTAAATTGGTCCAACCACTGTGGAAATCAATATGGAGGTATCTTAAAAAACTAAAAATAAATCTACCATATGACCCAGCTATAACGCTACTGGGAATTTACCCAAAGGAAGATGGGTCATCATACCACAGAGACACCTACACCTCCATGTTCAATGCAGCACTTTTCACAATAGCAAGGGTATGGAATCAACCAAAGCGCCCTTCAACAGAAGAATGGATAAAAAACTATGGTACATATACACAATGGAATACTACTCAGCAATCAAGAAAAATGAAATAGGGTCATTTGCAGCAAAATGGATGGAGTTAGAGAAAATTATTTTAAGTGAACGAACACAAGCTCAGAAAGAGAAACATCATGTTCTCACTCATATGTGGGAGCTGAGTCAAAGTTATAAGAATGAAATATTCTATTCAAAGGTTGGATCAAAATAAAAGGGAAAAAAAGCTAAGAATGGTGTCAATATAAATGGTCTAGAAAATACATGCAATTGTTCTAACAAGATAAAAACAAAGAGCACTACAGGAAAAGTTTCTATCTTAGAACTGGAACCCAAGCACATATAGAAAAATATTAACAAGTAAAAGATAGAGAAGACTTAGATGGGGAGGGTGGGAGGGGGGAAGCATATGAGAGGGTAAGGGGGAACCTATAAGAATAATGTACATCAAAATGCATATAAGGAAATGTCACAAAGAAAAGCATGTCAGAATGAATCACATTAAGGTGTACATTAAGGTGTAAGGAATCACATTAAGGTGTAAGGAATCACATTAAGGAGTGATTCACTTTAATCACATTTTAATATCACAATTAATAATTACAATTTTATATCACAAATAATAATCACAGTTTAATAATTAAGGAATCACTTTAATCACATTAAGATGTAAGGAATCACATTAAGGTGTACACATAAAGGAAATTAAAAATTTCCAATTAAAAAAAAAAGAGAGAGAGAGAAAAAAGAATGATGGGGAATCTACCAAGACAGGAACTTGTAAAAATTAAGAATCACTATCAGAGCTAGGCACGGTGGCACATGCCTATAATCCCAGTGACTTGGGAGGCAGCGGTGGGAGAATCACAAGTTTGAGACCAGAGGCAGTCTGCATAATTTAGTGAGACCCTGTCTTAAAAAGTACAAAAAAAAAAAAAAAAAAAGGGCTGGTGGTATAGCTCAGTGGTCCTGGACTTGCAAAGCATGCAAGCTCGAGGCCCAGGATTCAACCCCCCATACCTCAGAAAAACAAAAACAAGTCACTATCTAATTAAGGAGAAGAGTTGAAGCCACGTTCCTATCTGAAAATCATATTTTATGGTGACTTCCCATAGAGCTTTCAAGTTTGTCATCTAACCCTATCCCATTGCAGTCTACGTTCATGTAAATAAATTATGTATTTGTACACACAGTTTTCATCTATGTCAAATACATATTTGGCTATGGGAGTGGTTCCCTGTGTCACATCCTCTCACCTGCATTACATTGTCTTTATTTGCACACATACACCCTTAGGTCATAACTGCAAGATACAAAGAATAATAATAAAATACTTTGAAATCCTAACCATCATAAAATATAATAGTTCCCCCCCCCCTTTTTTTTTTTTTTTCATCCTGGGTGTTGAACCCAGGGCCTTGTGCTTACACATTCTGCAAGTGCTGGACCACTGAGCTGCACCCCAGCCCATTTTTTTACTTTTTTTTTTTTTTTTTTTTTTTTTTTTTTTTTTTTTTTTTTTTTTTTTTTGAGACAGGGTCTCACTAAGTTACTCAGACTGCCTCTGGTATTAAACTTGCGATCCTCCTGCCTCCGCCTCCCAAGCCGCTAGGATTACAGACGTGTGCCACCGCACTCAGCAATAGTTCCCTATTGAAATATCAAGTTGCTACAGTAAAATGATATTATTATGTTTGATTCTTCATCAGATACATGCAGATTTACTTGCTATGAGGTTAAAAATTCAACTGACACCATTCACTTATTTCTTCCTGCAAGGTCTTATGGGCATATTCTTGTAAGAAAATTGTTTAGGACATTTATGCTTGCAATGTGTAAAATTATAGAGTAAACTATCATGAAATAGCCAAAACTTAGAAATGAATAAAACATTTTGAAAAATAATCCAGCATACTTGGAGTTCTCTTCCATATTTTCTTCCTTTGAAGATCTATATGTGTATCAATTAGATATAGACTTTGCCAGTGTCCCTGGATTTCTTAGAAGTTAAATTGTCATTGGGATGCTTATCATAATAGCATTATTTGAGTTAACTTTATAAAATGAAGTAACAGAACTTTCTTTCCTAATATTTCTCCATTAATAAGAAAAATGTTAATATTAATGGTTATAATTCCAACTCACAGCTTTTAAAGCAATTATGTTGTTGTTGTTGTTGTTGTTGTTGTTGTTGTTGTTAGGTGCCGTCAAGTCAGTATCCGACTCATAGCGACCCTGTGTACAACAGGCAAAACACTATTGTCAGTGCTTCTCTGCTGTTCATGGGGTTTTCAATGGCAGATTGATTTTTGGGAGTGGGTTGCCAGGTTCTTCTCTCAAGCCTACAGCACCTGGTGTTCCCAAGCAGTCTCCCATCCAAGTACTAAACAGTCCTGACCCTGCTTAGCTTCTGAGACCTGATGGGATCAGATGCCACAGGGTTATGGCTACAAGCTAAAGCAATTGTAGACTTCAACTTATTCCCAGCATTTGGTCAAAAGATATTTATTGCTTAATAGAGTCAATTGTCAGAGGCATTTTGCTTGATAAACTTATATCTACAGAAGTTAAATATGCAGTACCCAGTATTTCTATTCTTTATTCATTTATGCCATGCTTCCTTTTTAATAAACTATTCTTTTTCTTTATTTAGGCTGAAGATATATCATTTGAAGAAATTAAAAGGTATATTAATCAAGAGGTCCTAAGGATTTTTGAAGGTTAGATTTCTTTTATAACATTTCTAAATTTTTCACTGACTCCTACCTCCCGTCCACTGTAGGGAATCCCCTCAGCAGCATTTGTGAAAGATGACTGTGCAACCACCTTAAAAGTCAGCTCCATTTGACAGAAAATTCTTCTTTATGCTAAGTGAAATTTGCCTCCTTGAAACTTCTTGTTCTTGGTCTATAAAACAACATAGATAAAGCATATTCTATTTGTAATGACAGTCCTTCAAGTACTTTTCAATAGCCATTATCCTGCTCCTTAACGTTTTGCTTCTATGGAATAAATGCTTCTATGTAGTAAATAAAAGCTCCCCAACCCTTGTTACCCTTGGGATATCCTTAATTTATGAGTTACTGCCCTTTACCCATGACTATTTTGACCAACGTGAAATACAGTGTTTTTTAAATCTAGAGCAGGATTGGCAAACCGTGGCCTATCAGCCAAATCCATCTGCCATAGACAAATTTTTGTATACCCCACAGCTGAGGATGGCTTTTATATTTTTATTGGGGGAAGGTGACATCTTCAAACTTTTTTAAAAAAACCAAAAGAAGAATACTTTATGACATGTGAAAATATCCTGAAATTCAAATCCATCTCTAAGAAAAGTATTATTGGAGCATAGCCATGTTCATTTCTTTATATTTCTCTGGCTGCTTTCATGCTGTAGGGGCAGAATTGAGTAGCTATGACAGAAATCATATAGCCAGCAAAGAGATATTTACTATCTAGCCCTTTACAGAGAAAGGTTTCCTACCCCTGCTCCAGACACTTTACTCAAGGCCTTGTACTGATGTGCTTTGCAAGTGGCTGTACCACTGAGCTGTACACCCAACCCATTTTTTCACTTTTTATTTTGAGACAGGGTCTCAGTAAACTAAACTGAAATGAGTTGTCAAAGGGTTAAACTTAAATATTTTTCATGAGCTATGTGTTTATTTTAAAAATCCAAGTATGTGATTTTTTGTTTTTTATTAAATTTCAAGTGATGTGGGCTGGGGATGTAGCTCAGTGGCAGAGCACTTGCCTAACATGTAGACGGCTTAGATTTGATCCGTAGCACCACAAAATAATAATAATAATAATAATAATAATAATAATAATAATAAACAACTTCAACTGATTCATGTTCATTGTTCCAAACTGAAGATAAATATCTTTTACAGTACTCTTTTGAAGCAAGTTGGCTAATCCTTATAACTTTGTGTCATTTGTAAATTTTATGAGCATGTCATCATCCTAGTTTTTCATATAAATATTGAATTAAAAAGTCAAGAGTTAAGGATTAGACCTTTCTAAATGCCATTGGAGTCCTTCTGCCCACTTGTAAGTAATCTATTAACCTATTGTTTAGTGGATTCTGAGACCAGGCAGTTGTCCTAAAATCCACTCTACATTTCTTTGTCTATTCAAAAGGGTATCACATGATTTTGCCAAAAGATTTGCTAAAATTGTGATCGTTCCCCTTAACTGGAAGATTAACAAAATAGAAATTACTTACTTCTAGAAAAATCACATCGAATCTTATGGTGCCTACTTCCATTGCTAAACATAAGCCAAAAATAGACTGTTGAATTTTATAAAGAATAAGATCAGAAGGTACCATAAGTCTCTCTTGAATCCTTTTGTTGCAAACCTAGAATCAGCCACTCTCCAAGGAGCCCTGATTATTTTAACTGGTAATTGGTATTAGAGACTGAAATCTTATTGCTTGGGTACAAATTATCTTATTTCACTTGAGCACTGAAGATAGAACAGAGTCACCCTGTGACTTTTTGCTGCTTTAGTAACAGAAGAGAAAAAATGTTTGTTTTTTAAAAAATAAGATGATGAATTTATGAGGGCTTAAATTAACTTTGATCTCTACTACATACTTGTACCTTACCCTGCATAATTTATTAAAACAATTTTCTACTTGTATCTGAGCTACCAGTATTCTTTTAAATGTTAATATTCACCTTAAATTTAGAAATCTTTTATTTTTTGTTTTATACCCCTTAAGTCAAGCACCATATTTTACAATCTAAATATTCATTCCCCTCAACAAGCATTCCTGACATCAGCTGCCTGGAATCAGGCCGGGACCTCTCATGCTCTTCAAGGGGACATTGAAGAATACATAGGTAGCTGCAAACTCTGTGAGACTCAATGCAAAATGAAAATATTTGAAAATAATTAAGAATTTTAGGAAAGCAATGTTGTTGTTGCTATTAGGTGTCATTGAGTCAGGTCCAACTCATAGCAACCCTATGTATGACAGAAAGAAACACTCCCTGACACTGTGCCAAGCACACAATCTTTTTTAAGTTTAAGTCAATTGTTGTAGATACTGTGTCAATCCACCTAGTTGCAGATCTTCCTTTTTTTCATTGACCCACCAAAATGTCCAAAATATGTAAGATGCAGTCTAACCATCCTTGCTTCCAAGGAGCAGTCTGGTTGTACTTCTTCTAAGATGGACCTGTTGGTTCTTTTGGAAATCCATGGTATATTCAATATTCATCTTTAGATCATAATTCAAAAACATTAATTGTTTTCCTGTCTCTTTTATTCAATGTCCATATTTCACAAGCATATGATACAACTCATATGATGCATGAGTCAGGCACACCTTCGTCTTCAATGTGACTTCTTAACTTCTTAACTTTTCAACACTTTAAAGAAATCTTTTGCCACAGCTTTTCCCAATGTAATGCATCTTTTGATTTCTTGACTGCTGCTTCTGTGGGTGTTGATTGTAGAACGAAGTAAAGCAAAATCTTGGACAACCTCAAACTTTTCTCCATTTATCATGAAGTTGCATACTGACCCAGCTCTAAAGATTCTTGTTTTCTTCATGTTGAGTCACAATCCATACCGATGGCTGTGTTCTTTGTTCAGCATAAGTAAATGTTTCAAATCCTCTTCAGTTCCAACAAACGAAGTTGTTTCATCTGCATAACACAATTTGTTAATGAGTCTTCCTCCAATCTTGATGCCAAGTTCTTCTTCATAAAGTCCAGCTTCTCAGCTCAGCATAGAGACTGAAGACGTATGGTAAAAATACTCACCTTTGTTGACATTAAACCAGGCAGTGTTTCCTTGTTCTATTCAAATTACTTCCTCCTAGTCCATGTACAGATTCCTCATGAGTACAATTAGGTACTCCGGTATTCCCATTCTTTTCAATGCTATCCATAATTTGTTGTGATCCACACAGTCAAATGCCATCGTGTAGTCAATAAAACCTAGATAGACATAGACAGACATCTTGTGGTTTTTTGTTTTGTTTTGTTTTGTTTTGGCAGTACTGGAGGTTGAACCCAGGGCCTGGTGCCTGCATGTTCTGCAAGTGCTGGACCACTGACCTATGCCCCCAGCCCTTTTTTTTTTTTTTTTTTTTTTTTTTTTTTTTTTTTTTTTTTTTTTACTTTTTGAGACAGGGTCTCTCTTAAGTTACACAGACTGCCTCTGGTCTCGAACTTGCAATCCTCCCACCTCCACCTCCGAGGCCACTGGGATTACAGGCGTGCGCCACCACACCTGGCATAGACAGACATCTTTCTGGTATTCTGGTAATGGGTAATATCCATCCGACATCAGCCATGATGTCACTAGTTCCATGCCCTTTTCTGAATCTGGCTTGATTTTCTGGCAGTTTCCTGTCAATATACTACTGTAGTCACTTTCAAATAATCTTTACCAAAATTTTATTTGTGTGTGATATTAATGGTATCATTTGATAATTTCCACATTCAGTTGTATCCCCTTTCTTGGGAATAGGCACAAATATGGATCTCTTCCAGTCAGTTGGCCAGGTAGCTGTTTTCCAAATTTCTTGTAATAAACAAGTGAGCACTTTCAGTGTTGCATTCATTTGTTGAAACATCTCAGTTGGTATTCCATCACTTCCTGGAGCCTGGTTTTTCACCAATTCCTTCAAGGCAGCTTCCATTTCCTTCTTCAGTACCATTGGTTTCTGATCATATGCAACTTCTGGAAATGGTTGATTATCCACCAATTCTTATGACTCTGTGTATTCCTTCCATCTTCTTTTGATGTTTCCTGCATTGTCTAATATTTTCCTTGTAGAATCTTTCACTATTGCTACTTAAGGCTTGAATTGTCTATCACTTTGCCATGCTGTAGGCACTTGAATGTTGTTTTGATGCTGAAAGCTATGCCACAAGTATCCCAGATGCTAGTAGGGCCACCCATGGTAGACAAACTTCAGCTGAGCCTCCAGACTAAGGCAGACTAGAGAGAAAGACTTGTCAGCCCACTCCTGAAACAATTCGTCATTGATAACACTGTGAACAGAAGAGAAACACTGCCAGATACAGTGCCAGGAAATGAGACTCCTAGGCTTGAACACACTCAAAAGATAACTGGGAAGCCCTGCCTCTTCAAAGTAGAGTCTTCCTTAATAACAGGAATGGAGTAAAGCCCCCAAGGACCTTTCTTTGCTGATGTGGCATGACTCAAAATGAGAAGGAACAATTCTAAACATCCATTAATAATTGGAATGTGGAATGTACATAGTATGAATCTAGGAAAATTATAAATCATCAAAAGTGAAATGGAACACATAAACAGTCACATTCTAGACATCAGTGAACTAAAATGGACTCATACTAGTCATTCTGAGTCAGATAATCATATGTATACTATGCTGGAAATGACAAACTAAACAGAAATGAGGTTGTATTCATCATCAAAAAAAGACATCTTAAGATCTGTCCCGAAATACAATGCTGTCAGATATAGAATAATATCCATAAAGCTATAAGGAAGGCTGGTTAATATGACTATTATTCAAATTTATGCAACTACCACTAAGGCCACAAATAAAGAAAGGGAAGATTATTACCAGCTTCTGCAGCCAAAATTGATTGAACATACAATCAGAATGCCCTGATAATTACTGGTGGCTAGAATGCAAATGTTGGAAACAAAGAAGGCTCAGTGGTTGGAAAATATGGCCTTGAGGACAGAAATGATGCTGGAAATCACATGATAGAACCTTGTCAGACCAACAACATTTTCATTGCAAATACATTTTTTTGCCAACCTAAACAGTGACTATGTACATGGAATTTGCCAGATGGAACATACATGCACCAAATTGACTACGTCTGGGAAAGAGACAATGGAAAACCTCAATATCAAAAGTCAGAACAAGACCAGGTGCTGATTTTGAATCAGACCATCAGCTGCTCATATGCAGACTGAAACTGAAACTAAAGAAAATTAGAACAAGGGTATTAGAGCCAAGGTATGACCTTGAGTATATTACACCTGAGTTCAAAGACCATTTCAAGAAGAGATTTGAGCTGGGCAGAGTGGCACATGCCTGTAATCCCAGCAACTCAGGAGGTGGAGGCAGGAGGATCGCAAGTTCGAGACCAGAAGCAGTCTGTGTAACTTAGCGAGACCCTGTCTCAAAAAATGGAAAAAAAAATGGGCTGGGTTGCAGCTCAGTGGTCCAGAACTTGCAAAGCATGCAAGTGTGAGGCCCTGAGTTAAACCCCCAGGACCGCACACACACACACACACACAAATATATATATATAAATATATATATATATATATTTACTGTGTTAGACACTAATGATAGAAGAACAGATGAGTTGTGGCATGACATCAAAGACATCATTCATAAGGGAAGCAAAAGGTTATTAAAGACAGGAAAAAAAGAAAAAACTAAATTATATGTCAAAAGAGACTCTGAAACTTGTCCTTTAACATCAAGCAGCTAAAGTAAAAGGAAGACATGACAAAGTTAAAGAACTAAACAGGACTTCAAAGGGCAGCTCAAGAAGACAAAATCCAATATTACAATGACATGTGCAAAGAGCTGGAGATACTAAAAGAGAAGAACATGCTCTGTTTTTCTCAAGTTTAAAGGCAGCAATAGTAGAGTATTAAACTAAGTATTGGGCAATTCTGATTGTGGGATCCTATGTAAATGCCAAATTACCATGTCCATTAAGCCAGCCTTGGGCACAGGACATTTAGTATCTCAGATAACATTCATACCTTCAGTTGACCACAACCACGAAAAGGGAAATGCAAACAAATACATGTTTTTGAATTGCAATCTGAAGTTCTCTTTTCAGTCTTTTTTTTTTTTTTTTTTTTTTTTTTTTTTTTTTTTTTTTTTTTTTTTTTTTTTTTTTTTTTTTGGTTTTCTGAGGTTGAACCCAGGGCTTCACACATCCTTGGTAAGTGCTCTATCACTGAACTGCACCCTCAGCCCATATTTTATTTTTTGTTTTGAGTCTCAGTCTCACTAGATTAAGCAGGCTGCCTCTGGCCTTGAACTCATGATCCTCCTGCCTCCCCTTAAATTTGTAGGATTATATGAATTTGCCACCATGCCTGTTTTCACTCTTCATTTCTATAGGCTCTACTGTCATTGTCTTTATCTCAGGCAACTTTAATGTTGACCTTCAGTTTCTTAAGGATGTTTAGATAAAGGCATATTTAATAGTTGAGTAATTATTTCAACTTTTTAAAGGCTAGTTAAGAATGTCAGAAAACATAACCAAGCATTATGAGAGAAAAAGTGATGTGTCAATATAGGGAGGTGTTTACTATGTAAGTCCAGCTTGCCAGGAAAAAGCCATGGTCCCTGGAAGCCTGCCCTGTGCATTCAGCAGAGGAGACAACGTTCCTTCCCCTGAGGAAGGCTCCATGCCACCCACTCTGGAGCCATTGTGCAGTTCCTGGCTGTTAGTCTCCTGATTAAGGAGGTCAGGGGAAGTGGGCCACTCTCCCTCTGTCTTGGGGCAGGCTCACCTGGCTTATCCTCCTGAGCAGCTCTTCCTAAGTCCTTCCTCTCCAAGTTCCTGCCCTTCCTCTCACACTTACCCCCTGCCTGGAAGCTGGCAAGAGCAGAGTCCTCCCCATGTCACCTCTGACTTTGCTGCCATCTCTGCTACTGTCCCAGCCTGGCTGTGTCCAGGTGAGTTGCTGACACTCCTCCCTCAGAAGCCACAGATGTCTTAGCTTCAAAAAAGTATTCTAAAGAGAAAAAAAGGGAAATTTTTCCTTGTAACTTCTAGACTCTGAGACCCTATATGTGATATTCTTCTCCCTATATCTCTCTTAGCACCAGTCTGGCAAAGCTATCTTCTCACAAACAAGATTGTGCCTGAAACCCAGAATTTAGTTATTTAGCAGTTACATTAATTTGTCCCAAAATGGTTTCAATTCAGTCTATTTGATTTCCCACTTAGAACTCACCTTTTCCATGGCTTCTGATCATCATTTACTAAAGAGAAAAAAAAAAAAGAAAAACTCCATTTTCATAAATCATAGTGCTCCAAGGTCACAGTTCTCTATTTCAGAAAGCTTTCTCTCTTAAAGCAAAGACTAGTTTTTGCACGTTAAAATGGTCACGGTTAAGTAACACAGTATAGTGAAGTGCTACAGTTAAGTAGCGCCCATCTGCCTTCTTTTTTCTTAGTTTTGTAAGAGACAGTGTCAATAGCAGCTCATGCCTCTCTCTCCATGCACCCCTGCATATCCATGGCCTCAAGAGCAATTCTCTCTCCTCAGCAGGAGCCCAAGGGGCTTCAGGACATCCTGCTCTCCTGCTTTACTATGTCAAGTATCCCGATGGGTGCCTCTAGTGAAACCCTACACCAGGACCCCAAAAGTCAGCTAATCTCCTGGGGCTTTTTCTATCCTCTTTGAGTCTTCCCAGGTGACCCCATGGAGTCATCCTCCACAAATATCACATCTTGGGCTATTCTCCAGGCCACAAGCTGTCCTGTCATCCTAATGCACAATGAGCCTGCAGCTGTACCACTGTAGCATCTAATCCCTTCAGATCTCAGAGGCTAAGCAAGGTCGGGCCTGGTTAGTACTTGGATGGGAGACTGCCTGGGAACACCAGGTGCTGTAGGCTTGAGAGAAGAACCTGGCAACCCACTCCCAAACAACAATCAGCCATTGAAAACCCTATGAATAGCAGAGAAGCACTGACAATAGTGTTTCAACTGTTGTACATATGGTCTCGATGAGTCGGATATGGACTCACAGAGCCTTACAGTAACAGTGCCCAACAATGGGGGAAGGTGTCTTTCCACCAGTCCCAAGGCTTGGTTTCAGTTGCTTCATAATGCACAAACCTACTCCAAAGTTAGGTTAAATTCCCAAATTTGATTGGCCAAAAGGTCAAGGCCTTTTGTGAGCAAGGTGACCACACAGGGCTGATACCAATGCCATCTATATATCTCAGCTTTTAGATTTATGAGGGCTTTGCAGCTGCCAATTATGCTATCCACACAAATCAAGTCATACAAAATCTGAGAAGCATATTTCTTGCTATGGCACCAACCTATTATACATGGAGACAAACATCTGGCTCTTTTCATTTAAACATAAGGCCAAAATAATCATGCCTGCAACTGAGGAAGAAAAGGAAAGTTAGGGCTGCCTCTAGATCTTCGTTGTTCAGGAATCACCTACGTTTTCTTCATTTTTCACACATTTATTTTCTTCATTTTTCACACATTTATTTATTTATGTCAATGTGACATGTTTACATGAATTTTGTAAATATATGTAACTCTGTTGTCTTATTTCAGGGTTGTAGCCTCTCTTTGCTCTCTATAACTAACACATTAATTTATATACATACATACATACATACATACATACATACATACATACATATACATATATATGTATATATATATACGTGTGTGTGTATACATATCTGCGTATATATACATACTGATCCCATAATATCTTGGAAACTAAGCAGGGTCAGGCCTGGTTAGTACTTGGAAGGGAGACCGCCTGGGAATACCAGATACTGTGGGCTTGGGAGAAGGACCTGGCAACCCACTCCCAAAAATCAATCCACTATTGAAAACCCTATGAACAGCAGAGAAGCACTGACAATAGTCTTTCACCTATTGTATGTAGGGTTGCTATGAGTTGGATACCGACTCAATGGCAACTAACAACAACAACAATAGAGGCACATCCTTGGAGATATAGTCCTTAAAAATATTTTCCACATCATTTCTCAAACTTTTGGCTCAGATCAATTGTAAAGTATTTTCCACAATATAGTCTTTGTTTCTTCCAATTTGCTTGTATTTGTTTGGGACTCTTATCATTCAAACTATAGAATTTCTTCAATGTCCAATAATCCTTGGTTTGTTGGTCACATATAAAAGTAGATTCTGAAGTGGATTGGAAGTTTTGAGTGAATCGTGGGTCTTGCCAACCTTGAGCTTCACTGGAGGGTAGCTAGCTGGGCTTCTTAAGTGGGGGTTCCTAAATTCAGTATCTTTAAATCTGTCAGTCTGTCTCCTCAGTGGAGACATTTCCATTTCCTGCCTAGATGCCTGCTCAGCACTAAGCATGTAAATGTTCATTTATTTTCCTTTTCTTAGTATTGAAGCCAAAGTCTTAATGAAGCATAGGGTCCCCAGTGAAGAAATAGTCTGTCTACCCTTTTTAGATAATAAAGCTTTCAGTCTTTTGCAAGGGTTTATGCGGGACAACTGCCCCACTGTTTAGGGAAAGATTTCTAAGACTGCTTCATAAATAGGCTTTCAACCAAATAGGCTTTCCTTACTTTAATTCCTCTTTTCATCTCCACTTCCATGGGTAACTTGTATTCCCAATTCCTAAGACTCTTGAAGAATTTGTTATAAATTAGGTAGTTTCTCAACTGTTAGTGTAAAGGTTTAGTTTCTTGGGTATACTAAGCCAAATATCACTCAACCATCCAATACTGAGTTTCCAAAATTTTATTGCTGCTATCTTGTTTTTCTCCTCATACTTGAGTTTTATACCTTTAAAATTATCTCATTTTTGTTTTTCAGGAGGTAGTTAGAGCAGATGCATTGTTCAATCCACCATTTTTACAAATAATAACATTTCAAAGCAACTTGCTGACAAAGATGTCAGAGGATTGTGCTAGAAATAGTGGTAACAATCTTTGGGTCATGTTTGTTGTTGTTATTAGGTGCTGTTGAGTTGGGTCCAACTCATAGCAACCCTATGTACAGCAGAAAAAAAACACTACTTAATTCTGTGCCAGGAGCATGATCTTATTTGTGTTTAAGTCCATTGTTGTAGATACTTTTAAATAACCTTTTGCTTTCCTCGTGAATGATATCTTTGACGTCATGTCACACTCATCTGGTCCTCTATCATCTGTGTATAAAGCATTAAACCTGCCCTTGAAATGGTCTCCAAAGACAGGTGGGATGTACTCAAGTTCATACCTTGGCTCTCGTACACTTGTTCTAATTTTCTTCAGTTTCCATTTGAACTTGCATATGAGCAGTTGATAGTCTGATCCACAATCAGCACATGGTCTTGTTCTGACATTTGATAAGGAGCTTTTCCATCATTTTTTTCCACAAATATAGTCAATTTTGTTCCTGTACATTCCATCTGGAGAAGTCCATGTGTATAATCACCATTTATGCTGGGAAAAAATGTATTTGCAATGAAAAGGTCATTGGTCTGACAAAATTCTATCCTGTGATCTCTAGCATCATTTCTGTCACCAAGGCCATATTTTCTGACTACCGAGCCTTCTTTGTTTCCAACTTTTGCATTCCAGTCACCAGTAATTATCAGTACATCCTGATTGCATATTTGATCTATTTCAGATTGCAGAAGCTGGTAGAAATCTCCCTATCTTCACTGTGGCCTTAGTGGTGGGTGCATAAATTTGAATAATAGTCATATTAACTGGCCTTCCTTGTAGTTTTATGGATATTATTCTATCACTGACAACACTGTATTTCAGGATGGATCTTGAGATGTCTTTTTTGATGATGAATGCAACCCTATTTCTCTTTAGTTTGTCATTCCCAGCATAGTAGACCATATGATTATCTGACTCAAAATTGCCCAGGCCTATCCATGTTAGCTCACTGATGCCTAGAATGTCAATGTTTATATGCTCCATTTCTCTTTAATGATTTCTAATTTTCCTAGATTCTTACTATGTCCATTCCATGTTCCAATTATTAATGGATGTTTATAGTTGTTTCTCCTCATTTTGAGTTGTGCCACATCAGCAAATGGAGGTCCCTGGGACTTTACTCTATTTCCGTCATCAAGGTATTCTCTAATTTGAGGAGGCAACTCTTCCCCAGTAGTCTTTTGAGTGTATTCCAACCTGGGGGGCCTCATTTTCTGGCACTACATCTGACAGTGTTTCTCTGCTATTCATAGGGTTTTCAATGGCTAGTTGGTTCAGGAGTGGGTCACCTGGTCCTCTTCTCTAGTCTGTCTTAGTCTGGAAGCTCAGCTGAAAGCTGTCCACTATGGGAGACCCTGCTGGTATCTGTGGTACTGGTGGCATAGCTTTCAGCCTCATAGCAATATGCAAGCCCCCACAGTATAGCAAACTGACAGACATGTGGAAGTTGAGTCATAATGAATCACAAAATAAATAAATATGAGTCCATGTGATGCTATTGAATCAACAGTTAAAAGGAAATTGCAAAATAATATATCACAGGAAATTGCTCTTCTAATATTTTCACCCTTAGGGAAAAACTATATGTAATTTGGTTTCCATACTTAAGACAAATAAAAAAGCCTTGAAATGATAGAATCAAAAAGTTATTTACAAAACAGATTAGCAAGCCTGTGAATGAAAGTTATTTAACTTTAAGGCTAAGAGATAACATTATAATCAAGTAATGAATATTTCCCCTGAGAAATCAGTCATATAACAACTGTTTCCTTAATGGAATAATGAAAGAAAATAAGGTGAAGTTCTACTAAGAAAATGGGCAATTAAACATCTGAATGGACATAAGGAGAAAAAGATGAATTTCCCTTTGAAAATAATTACAAATTCTATCAGTGAAACAGAAGGTAGATATGGGCCACATGTCCCTTCCTACTCTGAGTAATGTAGTTTATCACATTAATATTAATGTCTGCATTACATTAGTGATCCCATTCTCTAAAGAAACCAAGTCATTGGTCTCATGTACTAGAATGGCTGCTGTGGTTTTGCCTTGGCAGATGGAATATTTATATTTGTTTGGTTTATGCAGACTTCTATCTAAACTTCTTGATTTCCTGCCTCAATATAAAGTGTAGACAGATACAGTTTAATTGACTCAAGATTCCTGAAAACAGAGGAAAGGAAATTAAGAATACAGGCCTTTAAATTCATTTAGATGCTTAGAAACATTTTATTTTAAATTATAAAGCATTAGAGTAGGTTCAGAAAAAGTAATTAACCTTATGAGAAATGACTGTTTCTTGTTGTTGTTGTTAGGTGCCGTCGAGTCAAGTCCGACTCATAGCGACCCTGTGTACTTCCCGATTCTGTGCCAGGCAAACAATCTTATTTATGTTTAAGACCATTGTTGCAGACATTGTGTCAATCCATCTGGTGGAGGGTTTTCCTCTTTTGCGTTGACCTGCCACTCTCCCAAACATGATGTCCTTCTCCAGGGATTGTTCTCTCCTGACTACATGTCCGAAATATGTAAGATGCAGTCTGGCCATTTTTGCTTCCAAAGAGCACTCTGGTTATACTTCTTCTACGACAGATCTGTTGGTTCTTTTGGCAGTCCATGGTATATTCAATAGACGTCTCCAGCACCACAATTCAAAAGCATCAATTCTTTTCTTGTCTCTTTTGTTCAATGTCCAGCTTTCACAACCATATGATGCCACTGAAAATATCATGGCATGAGTCAGACGCACCTTCGTCTTCACTGTGACATCTTTGCTTTTCAATACTCTAAAGAGATCTTTTGCCACAGCTTTTCCTAGAGCAATGCGTCTTTGGATTTGTTGACTGCTGCTTCCACGGGTCTTGATTATAGAGCCAAGCAAAGTAAAATCTTGGACAACCTCAATCTTTTCTCCATTTAATGTGAAGTTGCGTGCTGACCCAGTTGTAAGGATTTTTGTTTTGTTGATGTTTAGTCACAACCCATATTGAAGGCTATGATCTTTGATCTTCATCAGTAAATGTTTTAAACCTTCTTCACTTTCAGCAAGCAGAGTGGTGTCATCTGCATAACGCAGGTTGTTAATGAGTCTTCCTGCAATCTTGATGCTGCGTTCTTGCTCATAAAGTCAAGCTTCTCCGATTATTTGCTCAGCATATAAATTGAAGAGATAGGGTGAAAATATGCAGCCCTGACGCACACCTTTCTCAACTTTACACCATTCAGTGTTTCCTTGTTCTATTTGAACAACTGCCTCCTGGTTCATGTACAGATTTCTCATGAGCCCAATTAGGTGTTCTGGTATTCCCATTTTCTGAAATGTTATCCATAATTTGTTATGATCCACACAATCAAACGCTTTTGCGTAGTCAATAAAACATAGACATCTTTTTGATATTCTCTGCTTTCAGCTAATATCCACCTGACATCAGCAATGATGTCCCTGGTTCCCTGCCCTCTTCTGAATCCCACTTGATTTTCCAGTAATTCCCTGTCTATATATTGCTGCAGTTGCTTCTGAGTGATCTTTAGTAGAATTTTGCTGGTGTGTGATATTAATGATATTGTCCAATAGTTTGCACATTCACTTGGATCCCCTTTTTTGGGAATAGGCACAAATATGGATCTCTCCCAATCAGTTGGCCAAGTAGCTCTTTTCCAAATCTGTTGGCATAAACATGTTAACACCTCCAGTGCTGCATTTGTTTGTTGAAACATCTCTATTGGTATCCCAAAAATTCCTGGAGCCTTGTGTTCTATCAGTTCTTTCAAGGTAGCTTCGACTTTGTCCTTCAACACCATTGGTTCCTCTTCATATGCAACCTCTTGGAACCATTGGTCATCTACCAATTCTTTCTTGTATAATGTCTCTGTGTATTCTTCCCATCTTCTTTTGATGTTTCCTGCATCATTTAATATTTTTCCTGTAGAATCTTTCACTACTGCCACTAAAGGCTTGAATTTTTTCTTCACTTCCTTAAGCTTGAGAAACACAGAGTGTGTTCTTCCCTTTTGGTTTTCTGCCTCCAGCTCCTTGCACATGTCATTATAATATCTGTTTTTCTCCTCTCCAGCTGCCTTCTGAAATCTTCTGTTTAGTTCCTTAACTTTATCATGTCTTCCTTTTACTTTGGCTGGTCGACATTCAAGGGCAAATTCTACTGTCTCTTTTGACATGTAATTTGGTCTTTTCTTTTTTCTTGTCTTTTTAAGAACTTTTTGCTTCCTTCTTGAATGATATCTTTTATGTCATGCCACAACTCTTCTGGTCTCCTATCATTTGTGTCTAATGCATTAAACCTATTTTTGAGGTGGTCTCTGAACTCAGGTGGAATATACTCAAGGTCATACCGTGGCTCTTGTATACTTGTTCTAATTTTCTTAAGCTTCAGTTTGAACTTGCATAGGAGAAGTTGGTAGTCTGATCCACAGTCAGCACCTGGTCTGTTTTTGACATTTTGTGCAGAGCTTTTCCATCGTCTCTTTCCACATATGTAGTCAATTTGATTCCTGTATGTTCCATCTAGTGAAGTCCATGTGTATAGTCTCCATTTATGATGTTGAAAAAATGTGTTTGCAATGAAAAAGTCATTGGTCTGACAAAATTCTATCATGCGATCTCCAGCTTCGTTTCTGTCACCACGACCATATTTTCCAACTACTGAGCCTTCTTGTTTGCTTCCAACCTTTGCATTTGAGTCACCAGTGATTATCAGTATGTCTTGATTGCATGTTTGATCTATTTCAGATTGCAGAAGCTGTTAGAAGTCTTCCCTTTCTTCATTTGTGTCCTTAGTGGTGGATGCATAAATTTGAATAATAGTCATATTAACTGGCCTTCCTTGTAGGCATATGGGTATTATTCTATCACTGACAACATTGTATTTCATGACAGATCTTGAAATGTCTTTTTTGATGATGAATGCAACACATTTCTCTTTAGTTTATCATTCCCAGCATAGTAGACCATATGATTGACTCAAAATGGCCTATGCTGGTCCATTTTAGCTCACTGATGCCTAGAATGTCAATGTTTATGTGCTCCATTTCTCTTTGAACAATTTGGGGCTGGGATTTAGCTCAGTTGGTAGAGCGCTGCTCTGCAGTCTCTGAGGTCCTGAGTTCGATTCCCAGCACCACAAAAATGGGAGAAGGACGTGGCAACCCACTCCCAAGGCAATCCCAAAAAAATAATCTGCCATTGAAAACCCTATGAGGGTCGCTATGAGTCGGGCACGGCTCGACGGCACCTAACAACAACAACAACAATTTTCCTAGATTCATACTACGTACATTCCATGTTCCAATTATTAATGGATGTTTACAGTTGTTTCTCCTCATTTTGAGTAGTGCCACATCAGTAAGTTGGGCACCCTGGGGCTTGCTCCATTTCTGTCATCTCGGTAGACTCTACTTGGAGAAGGCAACTCTTCCCCAGTAGTCTTTTGAGTGCCTTCCAACCTGGGGGCCTCATTTTCCGGCAGTATATCTGACAGTGTTTCTTTGCTATTCATAGGGTTTTCAATGGCTAGTTGTTTCTCGGGAGTGGCTCGCCGGGTCCTACTCCCTAGTCTGTCTTAGTCTGGAAGCTCAGCTGAAAACCTGTCTACCATGGGTAACCTTGCTCATGTCCGAGGTTACAGTGGCAGAGCTCTCACCCTCATTGCAACACACAAGCCCCCACAGTGCGGCAAACTGACAGACATGTGGGAGACTATTTCTTAGTGTATCTTAAGTCCAATTGGTTTACAGCTAAAATTAAAATAATTTGTTTTGGTAAAAAAAAATTTTTTTGGAGACCACCCAAAGCAAGTACTTGAAAATTCAATTCATATGTGCGTCTTTAGGAAGAATTAGTACTATGACTATTCATGTTTAGAAACTGAAAGTATTCAAATATATGTTTCAAATAAAAACAAATTATACTGAATTTTATGGCTTCTCTTAAGGGCAAAACAATTATGTAAAGTTTCAAAATGTGATCATTGAATTTCACATTATAAAATATGCAGTTTATAATGAAGATTAATTTGGATTCAATATGGTGATTTACAAACCTTTGTTGTTGTTAGGTGCTGTCGAGTCAGTATCTGACTCATAGCGACCCTATATACAACAGGGGAAACACTATTGTCAGTGCTTCTCTGCTGTGCATAGGGTTTTCAATGGCAGATTGATTTTTGGGAGTGGGTTGCCAGGTCCTTCTCCCAAGCCTACAGCATCTGGTGTTCCCAGGAGGTCTCCCATCCAAGTACTAACCAGGCCCGACCCTGCTTAGCTTCCGAGATCTGACGGGATCAGATGCCACAGGGCTACAGCTGCAGGCTTACAAACCTATGCATATTTGTCTCATCTAAGTACTGTAATAAAATGTAATAATATCAACCAAAAGTCCCAATTAGATAGTCAGATAATAAAAATTTCACAGGGAGGCCAGTGATTTAACATCATTCCTTGGGATGTGTGTCAGTCAGAACCCCATTGAGCTCCCAGTAACTATTCAGTCTTCAGCCAGAGACATTAGGCCTGGGAATGCTGTGATGTTTCTACCCTGATTACTTGATGACTTAATGTGTTGAGATATTACTATTTGGTTAATACAGCTAATGTTTGATATCTGTTGAGGCTTTTCTTTAATAATTCTATATGAAAAATTACTTTCTTAAGTACGTTAAGGGTCTACTTGTTTTTAAGTATTTTTCTTAGTTGAAAGCCTATAGGAAAACAAGTTTAACTCCAAAGTACTTTAGTCTTTGTCAAAAAATTTGTAAAACACATATCTGTTCAAGTGAAGCATGCTTTGCATTTCAACCAAATAAACTAAATAGAGTGAAAAGACGGGAGAAAATTGAAGGGACTCCTTACAAGGTCTATGTGATCTACACTTTGATTTTTCTAATAGCCAGCTATAGTTTCTACTACGTTGCCATCATTCATTCTTTACTTACAAAGTAAATAATAATTTCATCCATGAGAAACTTTTCTGGAAGATTTGTCTGAACCAAACCCATACTGGTTTTTTGCATTTATGATTAATATGTTATTATATACCTCATGTGTCATTGAGAACTTGTGTCTAAGTTAGTTTATAAGTGAACTCATTTGAATTACTAGGAGAATTTGCTTTTCAAAGAAATTATGTGAAAATAAAAAAATGTGGTTAATATTCATCTCAACAAGGATGTACCATCCTCCAGTTTTCTATTTTAATCCTAGTTATCCATATATTAGATTTTTACAATGTGGTATGTGCAAATATAAACAAAGCAAATTTAAATTAAGAGCCCATGGTAGATTATAATAGGTCTTCAATGGATTAATGATTTTACCAAAACTCCACACAGTAATAAAATTTTGAATATGCTTTTCAGCTAAAATTTAACTGAACGGTGGCCTCTGTAAAGTTAATAACTAGGAATTCAATAATGACAACTGTAATTCTGGGGTGACTATTCAAAAAAACAATTCTGCCAAGGAATATCAAAAACACTCAGCAGTCAGACCAGTTGGTAAATTAGATGTGCTTAAATTGAAAACTGAATTTCTTTTATTTTTAAAAGAATTTTTGACATAGAAATATTCCCATTTCATGACATATTTATTTTTCTTTCATAAATGAAGAAAGGATGGCTGTGTTTCTATCCCAGCTCAAGTTGCCAGCAGCAATGCTGGCTGCTCAAGCTCATGGGAGACCTGGTCCACCAGGGAAGGATGGGTTACCTGGACCACCAGGAGACCCTGGACCCCAAGGTAAGTTTTCAAGTATAATGTTTGTTTACCAACATTTTAACCCTCATATTTATAACATGCTAATTGCAATTAAGGAACTGGGGTTTAACTCAGTTGGTAGAATGCTGCTCTGTGATCAATAAGGCCTGAGTTCAATCCTCAGCACCACAAAAATGAGAGAAGGTGTCAGGGAGTGTTTCCTTTTGTTGTACATAGCATCACTATGAGTCGGACCCAACTCAACAGCACCTAATAAATTGCAGTTAAAGGAGTACATATGTGTAACATATATAAAATGATTTATTATAGAATATCATGTTGATAATGTTCTAGCAGTAGATATTATTACTAATTCAAATTTAAACCTGATAATTACCCGCTAGTCTATGCATTTTAATAATAGTACTTAGTATAACAATACTACATGCTTGTATGCCATTATCCAAGAATCCTAAATTATTTATACCTCCTTTTTTCATAAGTTAGACAACAGGACTTGTCATCTCAGAAGCTTAAAGAAACTTGGCAAAGACTCATAGGATATTCTACTATAAACAGTCATTTGGGCCTAAAGTATATTTGGGAAAAATCTTAGAATTTTTCTTCTTTAATAGAGCTTGTAGATGTTAACTTTTGAACTGTACAGAATAGCTCATATGACTTCTAAAGTTTTATGTATATTGGCAAAAAATTTTATTCCATTGATGACAACTTCACAGAAGAGATGAGATCTTAAATTTAGCTTAACTGGGTTATTCTGACAAAGCTTTTACAGAAATATGGTTAGCAATCAGCAAAGTGGCCAGATAGGCCTGAGTTTAGAGGATTCACAAATTCCACCAGAGCAAAACCAAATTCAGTATTTGCCACAATAATGATAATAATAATAATAATAAGAAGAAGAAGAAGAAGAAGAAGAAGAAGAAGCAGCAGCAGCAGCAGCAGCAGCAGCAGCCTGGAGAAACTGGGTCCACTGGCCTCAAAAACTATTCCTAGGAAGTGTGGGGGCTGCTTACCATAGTGAGTTTGAATTAAATTCTGCTCCAAAATCCATTTTCAGGTACCATCTGCTCAGAATTATCCCCAGTGAGCTCCACTTGGGGAAAGGCAGAACATTCTCCCTTCTTGTACACATAGATGAATAGACACAGACACAGAAAAACATAAACCCATGAATTGGTTCCCAGATATAGCTGGAAAGCCTGCCTCGCAAGGCAAACAGACCCAGGAGGACAGTGAACCGATCCCCAGATTCCTCGTGAAGTCTTATAACTATTTCCATTCCTACAGAACTGTTAGCCAAGTAGGGAGGAAGGGAGTTCTTCGTGACACACCTCTGTTGTTGTTAGACACTGTGGAGTCGGGTATGACTCATAACGACCCTACATACAACAGATGAAACATTCCCCAACACTGCCATCCCCCAGCACTATGTCAGTACTTCTCTGCTACTCATAGGGTTTTTAATGGCTGATTCTTTGGAGATTGTCTCTAGAGTGGGCTGCCAAGTCCTTCCATTTTGGGGGGTGCTTGGAGTTGAACCCTGGGCCTCAGAGAGCACAGAGCAGCACTCTACCAACTGAACTAAATCCCAGCCCTGGTGCACCCATAGGAAACTCCAAATTGAACCTGGTAGCTCACTGGAGGCAGTTGTCTCTCTTCCACTGCTGGCAGCATTTGGAAGCAACCAGTGGTGTCAGGATGGGAAAACAGGAGAAACAGCCCCCAAGGCAAGAGCCCTTGGCAGCTATTGGAGACTTACCCAGGATCTTGGTAGATCCAAGGTCAGCTAACAGAGCCAGAGCCTCAGGCAGGAGCCAATTAGTCCAGAAGCAAGGCAATGGTAAAGAAAGAATTTTATTATGCTGAGCTAGATGATCAGAGGATGGAGAAATATCACTTCCTAAAGATCCATCTTGCCAGCAGACTGAGTTCAGAATATTTTATGTGGGAGAAAGGTGATCACAGACTGGTGGGTACCTTGTCACAGGTGTAGGTTTGTGGCCAAATGACACGCATCTGAGCCTAATTGCCTGGACACAAGATGCTTTTCAGTTCTATGAAGATCATTATTGCCTTCCACTATTCTCGTTGCTGATTAGTTTGCCACATTAAGTTCCTGACATCCACAATGGACAGGCTACATGGTGTAGCTGACCCAAGGCCCTATCACTAATCACCAAACTCATGGTAATGAAAGAAAGCATATTCCTCCTGTATTGTGAAAGACAAGGGTCCCATGAGGTTACTTAAGGAGTCAAGATGTGAGGTCATGTTTCAGTGCTCAACTTCAGAATCATTCTAGTTTTCTTAAACAGGGATTCTACCTTCATCTTGGCTCAGAGGGAAGTTTGAGTTGAAGGGAAAAGGGAGCAGGTAGAGTGGGGAGGAACCTTCTATGTGCACATCATTGTGTAGAGAGGGTTGTTGACTTTCACTTCTGGAGCCTGTTCTGAAGTCAGGGTACCAGAACTGGGAAGATCTTTGAGTCCATAATGAGGATTTGTGACGCTCCACCCACATGAAGAAATGGAAGGGAAATGCACATGAAGCCATGCGTCGGTGGCCATGCAAACATCAGATGCTGCTGACTGAAGCAAACTGAGCCTCTTCATCCTGACACAGGACAGTTGAATTTGAAGCAGAATTGAAGTAAGAAGCACAGTGAAGAAAGAAGGAAATTTTTTTTTAAAGAGACATGGATTTCTTTTTTCAGTGTTTATCAGCAAAAGAATCTATTTCATTTAAAATTAAGTGGTTTAGTTTGAAATATGCACTGTGGAAAGAGTCCTTTACTACCTTTATGACCTTACCTTTTTTCTTCTTGTTGTTAGGTGCCATGGAGTCATGTCTGACTCATAGCAACACTCATAGGGTTTTCAATGGCTGATTGTTTCAGGATTGCCTTGGGAGTTGATTGCGATGTCATGCTCCCATTTTTGCGGTGCTGGGAATCAAACTCGGGACCTCAGAGACTGCAGAGCAGTGCTCTACCAACTGAGCTTAATCCCAGCCCCCTTTCTTACCTTTAGGAAACTACAAAAATACCAAAGGAACTTGTAAAGTTTCCTGTGTTTATTTTGAGGAGCAGGGGACTAGAGAAGCAATGAGAAAATTGACATGAGACTAATACTAGTACAAATTAAGGTTGAAGAAGAGAGATACTGCTCCTGTGAAGTTTCTAATAATGAAAACCTGTGGATCCTCTTTCACCAACCTAATCTTCTTGAAGAATTGTTGTTGTTGTTGTTTTTGTTAGGTGTCATTGAGTCATATCTGACTCATAGCAACCCTCATAGGATTTTCAATGGCTGATTGTTTCAGGATTGCTTTGGGAGTGGATTGCCATATCCTTCTCCCATTATGCAGTGCTGGAGATCAAACCTGGGTCATCAGAGAGTGTGGAGCAAAGTTCTACCAACTGAGCTAAACCCCAACCCCTCTTAAAGAATTGTTGTTGTTCTGTGCAGTTGAGTCGTGTCTGACTCATAGCGACCCTCACAGGGTTTTCAATGGCTGATTGTTTCAGAATTGCCTTGGGAGTGGATTGTCACATCCTTCTCCCATTTTTGCAGTGCTGGGAATCAAACTCCGGACCTCAGAAACCGCAGAGCAGTGCTCTACCAACTGAGCTAAATCCCAGCCCTGTTAAAGAATAGAGACCATTAATTAGTATTTTGTGATGAGACTTTTCCTAGATTCCCAAAGGGGTGACTGTTGTCTTTTTACATTCAAAAGAATTTCCAAGGAAATTTTATTTCAGACATCATGTGGAGTTCTGTATACTGCCTTCCCACCATGCACCACGAACTTTCCTTGAAACACTCATTCACTCCTCAAGGGAAGAATGGCCTCAAGAAGCATGATCCAGCTGGGTTCTCCTACCTATGTAGGCCTTACCTTCTTGGCTGAGTTTTTAGGGAAACAATTTTACTTAAACTTTTTCCAAAACAACTGATGATCCACCACCATGAAATCCCTGAGGAGTAGATGTCACTCTTGAAGTGCCCTATTCATTTCAGAAAGAAACACACATGTAAGGGTTCATAGAAGAGGGAAAATGCATCTCCATTGGTTTTTTTTTTTTTTTTTTTTTTTTTTTTTT
>VMDO01027423.1:0-25277 GCA_007922755.1 Pedetes capensis
CAAACAGAAAAATGAATAACTGTATTATTCTATAACTATTACTTAGAAAATAGTAATAATATACAAGGATTTCTTACATTTTTTTCCAGATTAATATGAGAGAAAATATGGTAAAATATAGAGTTATAAGAAATATGACTTAGTGCCTGTCAAGCTGTGGCTAATGTTAATGAATTTCAAGAAGCTATGTAATGTTTATAAGGAACTATAAATGGTGAACAGTTGGGAAGCAATTTGGGAATGTGTTTGATTCCCTGAGACCAGAGAGTATGAGGTAAGTGTTTGGTCATTCAAGCAATAGAGATCTAGCCCCCTAGGAATGCTTTTAGAACCCTGATGCCTAGAATGGAGCACATAGGAACCATGAAGCAGGTCCCAAAGAAAAAGTAAACTTCCTCTAGGGCCACTTGGAGGGTATTAGTAGGCTTTGAGGGTAATACATTGAGGAGATGCATTTGGAGGAGTCCGGTGGCCCAAAACCTCCATTTTTCCCTCTAATTGACCTACTTAATGATGTATTTGATCACATTGCAGTGGTGGATCCAACGCTTTGGGAAAAAAGTAATATAACTCTGTCCCTAACTCCTCAGAGCCTGCAGCTATACCACTGTGGTGTCTTTTCCTGTCAGATATTGGAAGCTAAACAGGGTAAGGCCTGGTTAGTACTTGGATGGGAGACCTTCTGGAAACACCAAGTGCTGTAGGCTTCTGAGAAGGACCCAGCAACCCACTCTCCAAATCAGCCACTAAGAACCCTATAAATAGCAGAGAAGCACTAACAGTACTGTTTTGCCTATTGTACTTAGGGTCTCTATGAGTCGGACATCAATTCAAGTGCACCTAGAAACAACTCCTCAGATAATTTAATGTAGCCAGTGCCTGATGTAGGATATGGATGGAAGATCTGGGGAAGAGTTAAAAGCTAAATTTCTGTCTTAATCAAAAGGAAGATATTTTTTCTTGATCAAAAAGTAGTTGTTGTATGTTCAGTGACTAAATATAATGACAAGAAAGCTAGATAAAAGGATATTTAACATTTAATGGCTTGTTGTTGTTAGGTGCCATCTGGTCAGTATCTAACTCATAGCGACCCTGTATACAACAGGTAAAACACAATTGTCAGTGCTTCTCTGCTGTTCATAGGGTTTTCAATGGCAGATTGATTTTTGGGAGTAAGTTGCAGGGTCTGTCTCCCAATTTAATAGCTAAAAGAAATATAAAGGGAAGAAAAAAGTGATACAAATGCAAAACCCCAAAAGAAAATACAGTGGCACCTTAGCATTTGAACTGCTCCATGTTGGAATGTTTTGATCATCAACCTATATTTTTGAAAGAATTCTGATTTGGTGCTCAAACACTTGTTGGCACTCAACCACTGTGCTAACACTTGCATGCGACACCACACTTCCCTATGGTATTTCCAGGTATAAAGGGGAAAGTGTCACTCTGAGTGTTGATTTCAAGCAGTGAAGACTGGTTTTAGTTCTGTGTCCAAAATCTTTTTTTTTTTTAATGTACATAGGTGTGGTAATTATGGCACCCAAAAATATTGTGGGACTAAAAATAAAATAAGGGAAATATAAAACAGTAAAAACAACAACTAAATTTTAAAAAGAAGTTGCTAAGTATGTGAGTGGCATAAGAGTGTCCAAATCAGCTATTCAGTATGGTGTCAGAACCAATAAATACATTTACATTATTTCTTACAGGAAAGAAATGCTCAGCACTCAAACTTATTGGGACTCAACCAGAATTCCAGAATGGATTGTGGTCAGGTTCCAAGCTACTGCTGTATAAAGAGATAATAGTAAAATATGGTAAATAGAAATTTATGAGTGCTCCTGTACTAGGCCATTTTGTGCTGCTATAACAAAACACTTCCAAGTGGGTAATTTATAAGGAACATAACTTGATTTTCATAGTTCTAAGGGCCCAGACCTTCAGCTATAGCACTGTGGTGTCCGATCCCATCAGATCTCATAAGCTAAGCAGGGTCGGGCCTGACCAGTACTTGGATGGGAGACCACCTGGGAACAACAGATACTACAGGCTTGAGAGAAGGACAAAGCAACCCACTCCCAAAAGTCAATCTGCCAATGAAAACCCTCTGAATAGCAGAGAGGCACTAACAATAGTGTTTCGTCTGTTCTATGTAGGGTTGCTATAAGTTGGACAACGAAGGCACCTAACAACAACAACAACAAGAGCCCAGAAGACCAAGACCAAGGGAATTCCATGAGGGCTCTCTTGTGTTGTCCCCACATGGTAGAAGGCTGAAGGAAAAAAGAGAGAGAATCCCTCTCCAAGCTCTTTTACTAATGGCATTACTTTATTCACGAGGACAGGTTTCATGAAATAAACACTTCACAAAAGTTCCACTTCCTGGCCTTTGCATTGGGTATTAAGTTTCCAACATATGAATTTGGGGATCACATTCAGAACATAACAAAACCTAACAAACAAGAATGGGTTAATGCCTTTATTAAAACTCAGAGATCATCCATCATTACCAAAAAAGAAAAAGAAAAAATGATATTCTATAAACAAGAGATAAATATAAAGCAAAATTATGTACATGTCAATGTTTTAACATAATTGATTTGAAAAATATATACTAAAAACATTTACAAATAGACAGCTTCAGCAGTAGTAATTTCAGGAAAAATAAGACTCAACTAAAATTAGGCTTTTCATTTTGCTAAAATGTAGTCACCTATACATGTTGAAAAATAAGAGGGAAAACAATATGAGAAATGAACAAAAACAAACCCAGAGCCTATGTAATGAAAGATATATAATTCCCTCTTCAGCTAACATAAAATTACCAAATATTAAGACTAAATTAAGTAGAGATATTAAGATAACAATATTTAAAAAATAACTATTTTGAACTAAGATGTTCACTAAAAATTTTGAATGTGTCAGTAGAGAATAACTTCATGGGAAATTGTCACAATAATTTGACTTTGGACTCAAAAGAAAGACTCAATAAGTTCTTTTTAAAATCATATTCAATAGACTATACTTCATACGATGGGCTAAACAGCTCAGCTGGTAGAGTGCTTGCTTTGTGCACCCTGAGGCCCTGGGCTTGATCGCCAGCAGCAAACACAAGAGAAGGACCTGGCAACCCTCCCCCAAAACAATCAGCCATTGAAAACCCTATGAATAGCAGAGAAGCACTGACAATAGAGCAGAGCATGGCACAGTGTCAGGTCCTACTTTGTTCTGTTGTATATATGGGTGCTATGAGTCATACCTGATTCCAAGGGACCTAACAACAACAACAACAACAACAACTTCAAATGATAATGTCAGGAAATTAGACAACAGTATTGAAAGATAAATTCTCTGCTTATTCCTTAACCCATTCATTGACTGAATCATTGTTTTCAAGTGCTCATTAATTTACTACTGGGTAGTGATGAAATCAAAACTGAGAATACTGTATATCATAAATACTTGATAAAGAGGGTGTGCCTTATTAAAAACCTGTATGATATAGGTAAAATAATACTTGTACTATGTTAAGGTATAAACACATTTATTTGAAATCCAGATGGACTGGAAATAAACAAATCTGGCTATGTCCTCCAAATTCAGAATACTAGTAAGTGAAAATAAATTTTAACAAGGTGAGATGACAAAAAAATTGCAGAAAATTTAAAAATCAATTTCAAGCATATAATAAAAGCTAGTTCTTTGTAAAGGATCAATACAATGTTCAAACATCAGCAGGGCTAATTATGGGATAAAATGATAAGAAAAAACACATTAAACATAAATAGAGACTGGACATCATGGTGCATGCCTCTAATCCCAGCGACTCAGGAGACTCAAGAGGATGAGCTATAAGGATCAAGAGTTTATTTGAAGCCAAAGGTAACCTGTTCAATTTAGCAACATCTTGTTACAAAATAAAATATATAAAAATATGTAAAAAGGGCTAGTAGTGCAGCTCAGTGGTGGAGCACTTGCCTAGCATGTGCAAGGCCTTAGTTCAACCCCCTAGTACTGTAAAAAAGAAAAGAAAATCTAATGAACTGCCATAAGAAGCTGTGTAAGTGAACAGTCTTTTAAGAAAATATTCTTTAAGTATTTGTTCAAATTTTGTTTTTGAGGGAAGTAAACAATTCATTGAATATTTACCATAAACTGAGCATTATACAAGAACTTTACATGGATAATCTAATCTTTAACCCTTCCAAACAAACATATGAAATAGACTTTATCTTCCATTGCACAACTGGCTGAATACTCATACCAACAAGCAACCTTAACATATCTGGCTCTGGAATCTACATTTAACCTCTGTAAATAAACCTGATTTTTTAAGCTTGTGACTTTGATGTGAGAATCTCATAATCTTCTGCTTTGAGTCTGACCAAAAGCAAACTTTATTGCCATTAGACTAGAAATGAGCTATTTAAAATTTACAGACTCCTCTGTAAGCATAAAAGAACAAGAGTTTTAATGATGTGAAGCAGAAGTCCCCAACCCCCGAATCAGGGACTGACCAGTACTGGTCTGTGGCCTGTTAGGAACTGGACCACACAGCAAGAGGTAAACAGCAAGTGAGTGAGCTAGAGAGCAAAGCTTCATCTGTATTTACAGTCTATCCCCATTGGCTCATATCCTGAAACCTTCCACAAAAATGATCCTTGGTGCCAGAAAGGTTGGGGACCATTGATTTTCTTATCCAAGCACATCCTCTGCCTTTAAAGCTTCTAAGTTTGTTGACACTGCTCCTCTCTAGTGCTTGACTTTCCTGGGAAGCTCCTGGTAGGTTCTTATTGAATGCCTAAGCAGTTATCTGGAATCTCTCTCAATGTGTAACAAAGAGCACTGTTGTTTTCTCAGCATTTTTCTCAATACATGGATTTCCCAACTTATTAAGGAATAATATCCTAAAGATTAACAAAGACCATCATGTCAAGATCAAAATACTGTTTGCAACTGGAAAAATTAATAACTTAGGAGGATCCATTCTTTTTTGAAGGCATTGTGTGTATGTCATATGATGTCATGAAAGCATTTAAAAAAGTGACGTACTATTATTTTTCCTTTTGAAACAATCCTATTTATATGTTACTGCGTAGGAAATGCAGCTTTTCATTTTTTTTTGTTCATTTTGTTTATTTTGAAGAATCTTAAATTTAAATGCTTCTAAATTTTTCTGCTTTTTCTTCTGTGTTGGAATGAAAATCCAATGTTTTCCTGAAATTACCCACTTTTAGAGGTTCCATGATAATGTATCTGCAGATGTCTTCCACATCTAAATGTCTTGGCCCTGCCTAGATCTTCAGCCAAACCCAAAACACTCTCCATTATTTTAACAGAGTACTACCTGGGTATGTTTGGGATTTAGCTCAGTTGGTGGAGAACTGCTCTGCAGTCTCTGAGGTCCTGAGTTCAATTCCCAGCACTGCAAAAATGGGAGAAGGACCTGGGAAACCACTCCCAAGGCAATCCTGAAACAGTCAGCCATTGAAAACCCGATAAGGGTCGCTATGAGTCAGATACTGACTCAACGGCACCTAACAACAACAACAACTACCTGGGTACTCATTCCATCCTCACCTCAAGATAAGTGTTTTCAATTTAGAAAATTTAATCTTCTGAAAATAAATTATCTTATTTTCTCTCTTTTTCCCTCAAGAATTCTCATGTTCTCTCAATTACAATACAAAAACTTTATTATTTAATAATGTCTTCTCTTTATTCTCTAAAATACAAGTAGCAAGTTTTAAAATCTTAAAAATTCTGTGGCCCCTACTATTGCTCCCTTTGGTCTGCTCTTTGGTATCCTCTTGCCTGAACTCTTACAATAATGTTCTATCTGGATTTTCCTTCCAGTCACTTTCATTTCCATGTCATCTAACCTAATGCATTATGATCTATTTTGATAAACCCTGGCTTCATTCTTCTCAGTGAGATTCAGTGGTTACCATTTGTCTAATAAATGACAAATAACACCCTTGACCTATGTTTCTCTCTTTCTTCTACAACACCACTCTGCTGAGAACACCTGATAACTCAGCACTAGTACTTTCTGGAAGAAATCATTAGTTGTTCAACCTCTCAAGACCACCTTATCCTTAACTTTGAAAATACAGTCTTTTCTCCTCTATTCTCTAAAGAAATCCTACTGGCATCAAATGCCACCACTTCCACAAAATGCTTGCAGTAAAATAGGCAGGTGTCTTTCATTTTCCTCAGTGTTGCATCATTTTGTTTGCAAGTTTTATGTCAAGTATCCCAAAGTATTGTTGGAAGCTGTACAGTGTATTACATGCTTCAAATATGAATTTGAATATTAAATAAGTTTTTGATATTTATTACACTTCTGAGTGCACCTTCATTTGTATTATAAGGAAATAATATGGGAGAGTATTAGTTACTTCATATGACAAAGAGTAAAAACTTTGAAGTACAGCAAACAGAGCCAGGAATATAGTAAGTTTTTAGTAAATATCAACTCACATAGACACTGGTACATAAAGTACCTTCCTAATTATTTTATATGTCACTACAAAATTATAACTTTCCTGAGTATGAGGTCTGTCATTTTGACATTCCTATACATCTCTCATCTTTGCAGTCCCTTAATAATTAATTTCACAAAGTAGATATTTAATAAAATTTATCACATTAAAACTGTTTCATAAACTATGTAATAACTAATATTATAAATTTAGATGAGTCTTTACAACATAACCCTGGTTTTCTCACCAGAAATTTATTGAACTTAATTTAATCTCTGACTTTTCCAGTATTAATGACATGAGAAGATAGGAATGCCTGACCTGTAAACTGTAAGGTTAATTTTGTACATGAGAACAACTGTTCATGGAAAAATGCATGATTTTTCTTGAAAACAATTCTAGGAAATATATTGCTGTATAGATTGGGTTATATCCATCTAGCATAGTATTGAATGTCTGTTATATCAATTGCTATGTCCAAATATAGAATATGAGTAATAGAGTCATACAAAGTTTACTAACAGGAAAAAGTAATTGTTTAGACAATGTTCCTCCTCATTGTATCAAAATATGTCACGCATAGTTTCAAAATGGATTTGGATTGAAGAAAGGTTAGTTTTAAAAGCATCTTTCAAGTGCCAAAATGCACAGGAAAGATGTTACAGTATGAATTTTATTTAATATTCAAAAGGTTTATGTGGTATACTTTTCAATATTATATTATTTATTATCTTTTTTGTATGATGCTATGCAACTTGTGCTATGTGGCATCATGATATTTTAAAGAAATATTAAGTGGTTATGTGAATATAAACTGTAGTGTACATTAAAGTCTAAGTTTTAGACAAATCCCTAAGTACACATGTACAAGGAAATTCAAACAGGGTAGTATAGACTTTGAAACTGAACTGATGTTTGCACGGAAGCATTATCACAGAAGAAAAATCAAAACTTTTGATCTGAGCCTACATATGTCAGTTGCCTGCTAAAACAAACAAGAAAAAAATAAAGTATTTAACAGAATTCAGTTTTGCAACATAATATTCAAAATGTCCAGAATATAACCCTAAATCACGTGACACAGGAACTGTGTGGAAAATCTGGCCAAGTCTAAGAGAAAAATAGTTTTAAATGCCAACCCCAAGAAAATGCTGATATTGAAATTTATCAATCAAAGGCAAGCAGTTTATCACCATGTTTCATGAACTAAAGTTGATCACTTTCAAAATGAATGTAAAGATAGAAGTTCTCATTAGAGAAACCAAAGCTCTATAATAAAATCAGATGCCAAATGAAAATTCTAGAACTGAAAATGCAGTAGCTGAAATAAAAGCATTCACTGTCTAGGCTCTACATGCAAAATGGGAATGAAGGTAGAAAGACATGGTGAACATAAAGATAAATCAGCAGAAATTTTCCAATCTTAGGAACAGGAGAAAAATGTTTGAACAAAAATAAGCATTGCGAGTCCCTTGGGGCAGAGTACTGGAATCAGGTTTTACAAAGAGAAGCCAAAGTGACTAGTAAAGAGTGAAAAATTAGGTGAAGAATTAACTGTCTGAAAACTCTCTCCCTAAATTTTAACATTTTGTTCTTTTTCTTCATTTAAATCCATGCAAAGTCTATTTGTTCTGTACCCACTTCATGCTCTCCTCAAGATGGAATCTCAGAATTTTGTCCCTGAACAAAATCAGTATACATTTTCTCAACTTCTATTGCTCCAGATGTGGTTATGTGACAGTTACCTAGCCAATAGTATCAATACACATGATTTGTGTTACTTCCAGCTGATGTTCTTGAAATGCCATGTGGTTACTTCCTGTTACTTTTCTGTCCACTTGAAAAGTGAATCTTTCAGATTCAGAAGTAAAAGTTTATCGACATGAAGACAATGCCTGAAAGATATGGTAGGGGGGAAGGTGAAAAAGAGCTAAAGTGGAGATAAAAGAAGAATAAAATAAAAATGGAATAAAGGGACAGTTAATCTGAGAACTGTAATATGTCAGAGAAACAGTTTGATTAAAACCATCATCATGTTGGATGATGTGGCACATGCCTGTAATCCCAGATACTAAAGAGGCTGAGGCAGGAGGATTGCAATTTGAAAGCTAAAGGAAGCTTGCACAACTTAGCATGACCCTATGTCAAAATAAAAATTAAATTGTGGGGTGAGGTACAGCTCAGTAGTAAAGCACTTGTGTAGCATGTGTGAGACTATGGGTTCAACCTCCAAGCACAGAAGAACAATAAAACACTATTTATCATTCAGTTGGGACTTCGTTAGAAGAGCTATACCTATGTCCTAATGTAATTCAGGCACTCCCAGAGTACACTATCACAAATATATTCTCCCAGATACTTTCTATCATTTCATTTTATACTATAATCTTCATAGCATCAATGACCATTTGGATTATTTACAGATATATTTATCTGTTATTTTCTCCTATGTAATATTCTGATTTTTCTGAGCATGTATTCATGAATTTCTTTTACTAATTTTAAAATATTAAAGGGGAAATGAATCAGTATTTTAAGATGTTTCCTTACTGGAATAATTTATTGGCTTGTTGTAATGTCAACTACTAAGAACAATTGAGAACATCTGGAATTAAATATGATTAGGTTATTTTATTGTTTGATAAATTAATATATTTTAAGAGTCAACATTCAGTGCTTACATGAATGTTGAAAATTGTTAACAATAAACACATGAGCTAAAAAATAAAGGGGTATAATGTTTAATAGTGAAAAGAATGGGCAAAGTGTTTACATTTGCCACTTCTACAAAGCACAATGGACAACAACTCATATTTTATTTAGTTCTCCAACAGATGGAAGAAAACTCTTCTCACTACATGAGAGACAACAGTCATTCCAAAATTAGCAACAGAAAATAGAAGCAGTTTATCTTATTTCTTTTATGAACACTAAAAGCTCTATACATACTATCTTCTACATTTTGTATTAATTTAAAATTCAACTAAGATACATTTTAAACTGTTTAATTCCTGCCTCCTTTTTGCTTTATTTTTTAGCTGTGTGTTTTTTCAGAGGCAAATATGCATTACTTTACCTGCATAATCATCTTTTAAATAAATACATTACTTGCTAATGCTATACTCACTTTTTTATCAGCTACTTGCAAAAGTATAGTAGAATGTAAATCCATTAGTACATCACATTTTATAAAAACTTGAATATTTTGTAGGATAGAAAATTACTCTTAAAAATTTGAGTATTTTAATAATTAGCAATAATAAAACTATCATGAGAGCCAGTATAACATCGACACTCTGAAGCAGCAGTTTTGTACTAAAAAAAAAACAACATATTCCCAGTGAGTTCCCTTTGTAAGTAGAAGGAAGAAATAGGCACTTAAAAACAAATAGTAATCTTATTATGATTCCATTTATCTATAAGCAATGGAACCCTAAACCACAATGGGGCAACAAGTAGGGTTTGCTCTTTCTTGAATGACAAGGTAAGTAGTCAAAAATACCTAATTAATCCAATTTTGTCAACCATGTTTATACTTCTTCCATCTCATTAGTTTATGCTATTCATCCTCATACTAGTTTCCTCAGGTTGAAGCTTCTTATTGTCAGGTACTGTCAAGTCAAGTGTGGCTCATAGTGGCCTTCACAGGGTTTTCACTGACTGATTGCTTTAGGAGTGATTGCCAAGTCCTTCTTGCAGTGCTGGAGATCCCCAGGTCCTCAGAGCCTGCAGTGTGGCACTCGACCAACTGAGCTAAACGCCCGCTCTTATAAAAACATGGCTGCTCAACATTTCAGACATCATGACAGTATTTCAGACAGGAAAATGGGAAGTGTGCAAGAAGACGGCAATTTTTTATACCTGTGTATCAAAGAACAAGTTGTTGGACTAGTGACATAGTTCAGTGGTTGAAGATAATGCTTAGCTGTGTTTAGCATGCTCAAAGAGCTGACTTTGATCCTCAGAAACAAGAACAGAAAAAAAGAAGAACAAACAATGAATAAGATTTTATATTAAGAGCCCTTGGGACTTGAAGACTGTGATCCATTCCTAATCCCAGTGAAGTGGGCATCTGAGGCAGGAAGATCACAGGTGGGAGGTCAATGGCAGCCTGCACAATGTAGTGAGACTCTGTCTCAAAATACATAATAAAAAAGTGTCTGGGTGTACCGCACAGTGGTAGAACACTATGCCTAGCATGTGCAAAGCCCTGAGTTGAAACCCTCAAGACCACAGCATGAAAATAGAAACTAAAAATAAAAAATACATACATATATACATACATAAATTTTAAGAAGACATTGGGAAATTTAATTATTTGTTTGGTTACAATGAAATTTTAATTTTAGGAAGAAAAGGAGAATTAGCTATTTAGGCAAATTCATCAATAATTTATTTTCCAAATGTCTTTGGCATACAGAAAATAAACCTATGATAAGCCAGTAAATCGGAAGGACACTCTAAGCTACTTGCAAAAGAAATCTTTCTTTGAACCATGATACTGAAAGTTAAGCACACGCATTCTACAGCCTCTTTTTTTTTCTCTCCACACTCACTAATGTGTTAAAACAGTTATGCTGGGGTTTAGTTCAGTTGTTAGAGCGCCTGTTCTGCATTCACTGAGGACCTAGGTTCAATACCCAGCACCCCAAAAATGGAAGAAGTACTTGACAATACACTCCCAAAGCAATGCCAAAATAATCAACCAGTGAAGACCCTAGGAGGGTTGAGCTCCATGGCACCTAATAATAAAAACATATTCCTTAAGCTACTGACTTTACAATCAAGAAGTTTTCAACATTAGCCATTGTATAGAATCTGCTTTATGCTCAATAAACATGAAGGAATATAATTTGACACTGAATGATAAAACAGAAAATCTCAACAGAGAAATAGAAACTATAGAAAAGAAACAAAAGTAAATTGTAAAACAGGAAAATACATTAGCTAATTATTTAAAATCAGATAGTAGTACTGATAATAGTCTGGGAAACATTTATGTACAATAGAGTGAAACACCAATGAAAAATGTTGCTGCTTCTTACCACCCTGCAGAGATAAGAGAATGTAGTCATATTCTGTATGATTGGCATGGGTTTTTACTCAGTTAGTTACTGCTGCATCTTTTATTTATTATTGTCAGCACTGTTTAGCATATAGCTTTGTTTCAAAAGATAGAAAATGCATTAATTTCTGGTTCAAAATGACTTACAAATGTCATAAATGTAAAGAGAGAAATATCACTTTATAGGAGTAATATTATTGAATTACTATATATAATGAATGTCTTTTTATTAGTTTTTATTAATTAGAAATTTGACTGATATATAAAATAATTTGACAAAATGGCCTTACCAAATTATCCTCAAAACCTTAGTGAACTATTATGATTTTATAAGTGACAGTGTCTTATTACCATAAATATTTAAAGTTATCTTTTATTTTAAAATGTCTTCCTGCTATCAATCCCTGATATATTTTGCCTTAATTTTCTACTATTATATCCATAAAATCAAAGAAGGCAAAAATGTATAATAAATTAAAATCAAAAATAGCAATCGACATATTACCACCATATATGAGAAAGTGTCATTTTCACAAAGTCCATCTATAGTGTTTATTATCTGGAGTCTGAGAAAAAAAGAAAGTTTGCCATCCTGGAAATAAAGAGAAAATCTACAGAAAACATCATAATTACCAGAGAAGTATAAACAGCTATCCATTTAAATTCAAGAATAATACAAAGACAAGGTGTTGTGACTCTGGAGGCTGAGGCAGGAGAATTGCAAGTTTGAAGCCAGAAGCAGCCTTCAATTTAACAAATTCTGGCCTCAAAAAATAAAAACATAAAAATACAAAGAGGTGGCTGGAGTTGCAGCTCAGTGGTAGAGCACTTGCCTAGCCCTAAGTCCAACCCTCCAGTACTGAAGAAAAAAAAAAAGAATACAAAGATAGCAAATATCTATTTCTATCCAGCATTGTGGTAGATGTCCTAACCAGTGAAAATAGAAAGAAAAGCAGTCATTTATGTGATATTATAATTATGAATTTATGTTAGATAATATATTAATTAGATTGATAGCTTCACAATACTCAATGTTTCTTTCCATAGTAAGATGCATTTTTTCATTTTTAAAGATTGTCTTGTTTTGTTTTATTTATTATTTAAGATAAGGTCTCATTGTGTAGCCCTAGATGGCCTGGAGCTTGCTATACAAACCATGCTGGCATCGAACTTGCATTAATCCTCCTACCTCAACCTCTTGAGTGTTAGAATTATAGGCATGTATCAGCATGCTGAGTGGCTCCAAGTAACAGGTTTCTTTTAAAGTTTTACTTACATTACATTTACTGTTTCTCTTGTTTTTCTTCCTGAGATGGAGATATATATATATATATATATGTATATGTATATATATATACATATGTATATATGTATATATATACATATATATAGCTGTGCTTCTGAGTAGAAATATTCTTCAATTATGCTTTGCAATTTATATTATTATGTTTATATACTGCTTTTTAACCACAACTTTCTATTTTTCCAAATAATTTTCTTTAGTGTCATTTCCAAAAGGATTTTACTGGTTTCCTTAAAGTGTTTCAGTTTCTCTGCAGATTAATTGTTATCAGTTCATCTTTCCCGATCAATTTTATATAATAGTGATTATGGTGGGGCTGGGGTTTAGCATGCTTGGTAGAGTGCTGTTCTGCACTCTCTGAGGCCAGGGGTTTGATCCCTATCACTGCAAAAACAGGAGAAGGACCTGGCAATCCACACCTGAAACAATCCCTAAACAATCTGCTGTTGGAAACCCTATGAATAGCAGAGAAGCATTGATATAGTGCCAGACATAGCACAGTGTCAAGGAGTGATTTGTTCTGTTGTACATAGGGTTGCTATGAGTCAGACTCGATTGGACAGTACCTAACAACAATATGTGATTATGGTAGGCCTGTTTGGCATAGTCCTGATTTTAGCAGGAAACTCTCACTATGATTTTTGTTCAAAAACATTTTCTGCCATGTTATAGTCATAATCAAGATGATTAATTTTATAATTCATTCTTTAATCATGTATTTATGTTACTCTTATCAAATGTCAGCATACATAGAAAATATTTTCTTTGTCATTTTTCTAAACTGAATTATATATTAGACTTCTTAATCTTGAACTATGGTTTTATTTCTAGTAAAAAAAAAATCCAATTTATCTCACTTTAGTTTTCTTTGGAATCCATTTGAAGATATCTTCTAGAAGATGGTTGTTCATATATTTATAATTGGATCTCTCTATAAGCTTTTGTTTTGCTGTGATTGCCAACTGTAGATGTCCATAGTATGCTGTATTTGTAAAAAGTGTTTGTAAACTTTTTCCTTCCTTCATCCCATGTGTTCTTAAAATTTTCAAATTATATAAGGTTCTGTTCTTCAAAAAATTCACAAAGATATTTTGTTATATTATATTTATGAAGTCAGGTATTTTATAGCATCCATTTGTTGTTAGTTGTTGTTGTTGGGTGCCGTCGAGTCGGTATTCGACTCATAGCAACCCTCTGTTCAACATGGGAAACACTATTGTCAGTGCTTCTCTGCTGTTCATAGGGTTTTCAATGGCAGACTGATTTTTGGGAGGGGGTTGCCAGGTCCTTCTCCCAAGCCTACAGCTTCTGGTGTTCCCTGGCAGTCTCCCATCCAGGTACTAATCAGGCCCGACCCTGCTTAGCTTCCGAGATCTGAGGGGATCAGATGCCACAGGGCTCCCACTGTAGGTATAGCATCCATTTAGTTTTGAGTAATGGCTTACTTTTCTGTGTTTTGTAGGCTAACTTCAAACTCATGACACTCTTGCCTCATACTCCTGAATAGCTAATGTTAAGGAATGTGCCAATGCCTCAGGAAAGCTTATTTTATTTTTAAATCTTTTTTGGAACAAGGATGAAAATATATTTTTCCAAATAAACCCAAAATCTATTTAGCTCTTGACTTTTATTTGCCTGAACTTAAACAAAATGATCTCTTAACTCTAGTAAAATGTATTTTATCTATTTTTTCCTTTATTAGTCAATAAACCATTGAATGTCCTATAAATTTCTTTACCATTATATATTCTTTTGTTTTCCTAAAGTGATAGGAAATGTAATATCTCATTAAAGAATTCATAGCTCTTGTTAGAGAACTTCTAATAATTAGAAGACATCTCATTCAATGGACTCAATTTTTAAAAAAACTGAAAATCTGAAAGCATGTGTAGTTTTTTATGAATAAGGTAACTTATTTTATGGCTTTGGATTCTTATTCATACGTTTCCTCTACAGAGGAACCCATCACATTTATGGCATAGAAAAATGTATCAGAAAACTACCCTGGCATTTAACTCTGTGATCTTAGGCAAATTGCTTAACCTTTCTAGCCCTCGCTTTTTCACTTTTCAAACAAACTAATAATATAGTATCTCCCTTACAGTGTTGCTATGAGGATTAAATGATGGATGGAATATGCTTTAAACAGTGTTTACCAAATAACTTATGCAAAATATTGTCTAAAAAAGATGGACTATAATCATGTGCTATAAAAACTGCTCTGTAAAATAAAAAATAGAACTATCATATGATGCAGCAATGCTGCTCCTGGGTATATACCCAAAAGAATTTGAGTCTACATTAAGAGGCACCTGCACTTCCATGTTCATTGCAACACTGTTCATAGTAACTAAGATAGGGAATCAGCCTAGATATCCATAACTGTTGAGTGGATAAAAAATGTGGTATATATGCACAATGGAATTTTATTCAACTAAAAAGAATGAAATTATGTCAACTTTAGGAAAATAGATGGAACTGGAATTATCATATTAAATGACATAAGCCAGATTCAGAAAGACAAATATTACATGTTATCTCTCATATGTGTAATCTAGATTTATTTTCAAAAATATGTTATTGCTGTTTTTAGGTGCCTTCAAGTTGAGTCTAACTCATAGCGACCCTCATAAAGTTTTCTACATATACATAGATAGATAGATAGATGGATAGATAGATAGATAGATAATGATCTGAGGTCTAGCTCAGTTTGTAGAGCACTTGCTCTGCATGTTCTGAGGCCCTGAGTTTGATCCTCAGCTTTGCTTAAATATTGGCAGCCCACTCCCAAAACAATCAGTTATTGAAAACCCTATGAATAGCAGAGAGACACATATTGCCAGGCATGGCACAGTGTCAAGGACTGTTTTTTTCTGTTGTACACAGGGTCGGTATGAGTTCAATTTGACTGGACAGCACTTAACAACCAATATCTATCTATCTATCTATCTATCTATCTATCTATCTATCTATCTATCTATCTCTCTCTCTCTCTATCTATCTATCTCTCTCTCTATATATATATATATATACTTTTATAGTATATATATATGCACATATATATGAGAGATATATTTGGAGGGGGGAGGGAGTTGGAAACAACAAGGAAAAGTAATAAAGGGGCAGATGAGAGCAAAGTGCATGATATAATTGTATAAACATGCCATAATGAAACTGCTATGTTGTATACTACTTAAAAATTTTAAATCTGTGAAATATGTAAGTTGAAGAATGTGTAAGCAAAGTGATGTTAATAGTTGTATAATGGATTTAACAAAAGTCTTATTACTCTGTACTCCCTCAACATTTACATATAAAGAAAAAATATTAATTTTTTAAAGGAACACAGAACAGAGTGTATTCTCAGAAGGTATTCATTAATCTTTCTTTAAGATTAGATTTATGCTTGGTTAAATTTTGAAATATCAAAAACACAAAAGAGCTGTTCTAAATTTCATAAAACTATTTTAAATGTTTAAATTTCACAATTTTTAATAAAATTGTATAGCAAAATCCACATTTGGATAAAAATGATTATTTTTTATTTATTATTTAATTTTTTATTTATGGAGCCCCTTTCTATACTTGGCTGGGCTTGAACTTGCTTTGATCCTCCTGCTTCTGCCTCTGGAGTGCAAGGATTATAGGCAGGAGCCATCATGCCTGGCTAAAAATACCATTAAATAAGATATTTGAAATGTAGTCTGAAATAACAAGAATAGGATATACAGAGTTGTATGTTATATTTATATTATGTCATGTAGTTTAATCTATTATTTTGTTATCAAAATCAGGATTATCATTTGAAATTATTTGTCAAGTGCCAATTCTAAATATTCATTTGTTCTTTTCTCTCTAAAGACCCTTTAAAAGAATAATAATAAATCTTTTCGGGGTTTCCTGTCCTTTGAACAAATACTTTGTTCTAATCCAGTGTGCATTAACACATCAATAGGATTGTTTGGTTTACTTCCCATCTTAATATGATCAGTGGACCATTGTTTATATATTTTTCTGTTGCTGTTACTAACAATCTTGCTTGCCAATTGTGCCCTGTTTGAAGTATACACGTCCTCCATCTGCTGTAACAATCTCTAGTCATGTTCCAGCTCTACTAATTCTATTAATTGCAAAGTATTTATTAAACGTTATTACTCAGAATTAATCTTATGTGTTAAAGAAAACTGAGCTACTTATGAAAAAAATTGTACTAGTTGCAATATTTTGTACTTCAAATTAATTTTTAAAATAAGATATTTATGCCTTTAGTCTCCTTTGAATTATAGTCCTTGTTGTTGTTAGGTGCCGTCGAGTCGGTATCCGACTCATAGCGACCCTCTGTACAACAGGGGAAACACTATTGTCAGTGCTTCTCTGCTGTTCATAGGGTTTTCAATGGCAGATTGATTTTTGGGAGGGGGTTGCCAGGTCCTTCTCAAGCCTACAGCTTCTGGTGTTCCCAGGCTGTCTCCCATCCAGGTACTAACCAGGCCTGACCCTGCTTAGCTTCCGAGATCTGACGGGATCGGATGCCACAGGGCTACCGCTGCAGGCATCTATACTCCTTAAATTAATCTAATAAAGTATTAGAAACTATCAGTTTGCCAGAAATTGGCCTCTTTTTTTTTTAAAAGATGTTCTTTCCTTCTATTTAGAAACAATGCATTTATGACCATTTTGAAGTGGATTGTATGGATTTTGTCAAAAGCATGTTTCAGAATGTATAGATAGGGAATTTGGTTCACAATCTGGCTCTTATTAAATCTAATATCATTGGACACTTCATTCATCCTTCTACATTCAGCCTACATTTAACCTAAGTTTCATTCCTTCTTGGTACATTTTAAAATTGACATGCTCAAAATCTTACATGTAAAGATACCTTAAATAATATTATGTGTAAATGAATCAACACAAAACAAGTCTTCTACATTGTCTGAAACTGTTCCTCTTCTTATTGAATAAATACATTAGTGCAGATGACATTAAGTCCCTTTGTTCTGTGTACCTTTTGGATTCTAGTTTATACTTCACATATTATAATATGGTTATATTTATACATTTTTCCTATCCATATACTCTCTCTCCTGTATCCTCACCCATGTTATGTTCCAGAGCTCCTTCTTTGTAGCCATTCTCAGCTTAAAAATCACATCTCCTCAGAAAATAATAAATATTGAAGGTGAAATATTGACACCAAAAGAAAACAGTAGGATATTTCTGATCAGTCATATTAAGTTCAGTTACTTCTTCATCTATTACAACTAAATTCCTTCCAAGGACAGAGAGCTTGGGGACTTGAAGTCAGGTTCAGGTTTGACTCCTGAGTCTACTACTTACTTGTATACCTTGAAGCTGTACCATGGGGGCTGGTGCTGAATACTAACAGATAATCTTAACAGTTTAGGGAGGTTAATCACCTATTGCACACACAGACATTTGCCTAGTCTAACTTAAGCAAGATCTTAACGGATCTTTATTTATTAACAGCATAATCTGAGGCTCACATAATTAACAAAACATTTGAGAATACGGTTTAGAAAATAAGCAAGATAAAAAGGTAGTAAATAGGAACTTGATCAAACTGTACTTAAATTCCACAGTTGAACTGCTCTAATAAATATAGTGTCTCACTATCTCCCTGTTTGTTCATTACCCATTAAAGGTCCAAATTCTCAGCAGAGTTTGATAGATTGACGCTATAATACATAGTGTCCATGTGTGCCAGGGGAGAAATCAAAAAGAACTGTCTTGATTTTAAGCTTTCAGAAGGAAGTAGCTACTATATGCTACCAGAACTATACACAATCAAGAATGGAAATTGATTTACTACTAAAAGTTTTCAAAAATGACAAAATGTCTATTACACTAATCTAAGCAATGGTCTCTTGTGATCCACTTCAAGCACACTTATTCTAGACAAAAGTTCTCCATCATTTACTTAAAATCAGGATCAAGAAGGTCAAGAAACTCAATAGATTCTATGGTATAAAACACAGTAGCTATGTAAGAATCTGCCAGTACCATGGACAGGGAGACATGCAAACCAGTTAGATAACTGCCTCTACACACATGCTTGACAACACTCACCTGTAGTCAATTAAAGATATTTGAATCGTCTGTTGCATGGAATTTTGCTTGCTTATAAGTTCCTACTATAAATCAAAATGCTACTTAATGGCTATCTACTTAAGAGCTGTGATGAACACTATCATCTATTTGCCCAGAAGCAGTCACAGCCCACTTTCCATTTTCTGGATCTTCCCTGTTCATATGAGAAATGAAAAATGCCAAATTACTTACATTCCCTGCTGCTTCCTTTTCATCTACAGGATGGACAAATGACCCAGTCATTGCCAATATCTTAGTGCCTTAGACAGCTTTTGGGGAAGATTTCACTCCTAATAAAAAAGAGGGGGATCTTCCCTCAAATTCTGTTCCTTTTTCTTTTTTTTTTTTTTTGATGTTTTATTAGTAGTTTTAGTGTACAAATCGCTGAGTTTTTCAGTACAACATCTCTATATGTGCATATCATTGTATATTGCTCATGTTCATATTTAATTTGGATATTATAATCTGAAACAATGCTACTTAGTTCTGCACTGGTCATGTAAGACCCATAAGAGGAAATTCTAGAGAAATTAACTCAGACCTGTAGTAGCCTTGAAATCTCTTCTTTCTGGGATGCTTGTTATGTGAGCAAAACTTCTAAGGCCATTTTAGACAAATTATTATTTACAAAGAAATACATACTAACTGATAAGCAACATGGAAATAGAAAGCAGGATAGTATAATTAAGAGATTCTAAAATAAGGAATTGGTAGAAAAGAAGACATAGAATTGAGAAACTTTACTATCCAAGGCTGGAAATTTGAGGTACTCAATGAAGTAGTAAACATTTGATTTAAAAGTCTCCCAATATACTTTGGCATATCAAATAGCCCTTGAATATGTAGTATTATGGAAAATAGTAGGAAAACTAAGAATATTGGTATTTGTTGTCTGTTTCTCACAACTTTTTGCTCAGTTCTATACAAAAATTAAATCTAGTCTAGCCAGGCACTGTGGCACATACCTATAATCCCAGCAACTCAGGAGGCTGAGGCAAGAGAACCACAGGTTCAAGATCAGAGGCAGTCTGTGAAACTCAGTGAGACCTTGTCTCAACAGAACAATAAAAAATAAAAAGAAAATGGGCTAACAGTGCAGCTCAGTGATAGAACATTGACCTATTATGTGTGAGGCACTCAGTTCAAGCTCTTGGTATGGAAAACAAACAAAAATGACAACAAAAACAACAACAATAGCAAAAACATTAATATACATTCAGTTGGGCTAAAAGGAAGCAAAGAAAGAAGAAACTACGGCCCTTTTAAGAGTAGTGCTTCCCACATTTTGCCTTAACTTCCACTGTGCTCATGACTCTTGCATCTACTTAAATGACTGGGATCTGGGCCAACGACAATGTGGTAAAAATGTCCTACCTATTTTTTAGCTCACAACTATATAACCCAATGATATTCAAAGCAACAGTGTCTTCCCAACTCTTGACCATACTAGAGAAATCATGCATAATTTCTTTTTAAGAGTTTCTCAAAATATCAGTCCATGTTTCAAATCAATTGCACCGGTATTTAAGTTTCAAAATGAGTTTCCTTAGAGATCTACTAAAGTTTGGACCTTAAACTGTGTTGATTCCAATCCAGAGGTTAGAAACAAAAAACTTAGGGTATGCCTTTAACGAAATTATAACAAGAGTATCTGTTAGCTTATTCTTCTACAAAACTACAGACTAACTGATTAGAAGAACAGATGTAGATATACCTGTGGCAGAGACTAGACAGATGTATAAGGAGGCTACTAACGAGGACATTTCCTACTGTCATTTACAGTTAGTTTGGGACTGTGTGATTGGACCCAAGCCAATGAAATGTCAGTAAAGGGACAGGCTTGGTGTCTCATATCTATAACCCCAAAGAACTGGGAAGCAGCAGCAGCAGGATCACAGGTTCAAGACCAGAGGTTGTTGTTGTTGTTGTTAGGTGCCGTCGAGTCAGTACCCAACTCATAGCGACCCTGTGTACAACAGGCAAAATACTACTCTCAGTGCTTCTCTGCTATGCTTCTCTGCTATGCACAGGGTTTTCAATGGCAGATTGATTTTTGGGAGTGGGTTGCCAGGTCCGTCTCCCAAGCCTGCAGCACCTGGTGTTCCCAGGCCGTCTCCCATCCAAGAACTAACCAGGGCCAACCTTGCTTAGCTTCTGAGATACGATGGGATCGGATGCCACAGGGCTAAGGCTGCAGGCAAGACCAGAGGTAGCCTGTGTAATTTTGTGAGACCCTGTCTAAATTTTTTAATAAAGTAAAATAAAAAAGGAGTTAGGGATGCACCTCAGTGGCAGAACACTTAGAAAGCATGTGTGATGTGCTGGGTTCAGCCTCCCAATACTAAAAAAAGAAAAGTTAATGTAAGTAAAACTGATTTACACTCTTCCAGACCTATTCATAAAATGTCCCCTATAATCCTTCCGACTCTGTCCTGTATCCACTACTCACATGGCTGACAGCTCAGAATACTAAGGTGACAGAGATACTTAAAAGAAGGATCCTTGAGTCACTGATTGCAAGAGAGCCATGCAGAAGAGCTGACAACACATCCTGAACTGTGTTGACTTTTATTGTACTGAGCACTTAAAATGTAGAGTATCTGTTACAACTAAAATATACCATTTTATTAATAAAATACTAAACAAAAGCTTTGATTTTAAAATTCTTATATTTAAATAAAATTGTTTGTTCTCTATCCTATCTCCAATGCCATATCTCTTCCAAGATGTTTGTGAATTTCCAAATGCATGCATTCTTATTTCCATCCCCTGTTCTTTCCAAATTTTGTTAAATTTGGTTGGACTTCTACTTTACCTTTTGAAGACATGTTCACTTCTCTCTTTACAATGTTGATTCAAGTATGAAAAACTATGTATTCTCCAATTGTTGGAAAACATTGCTCATGCAATATTTTCAAAATATTTGAGATAACTAAAAATGATTACATTGCCATGGAGTAAACAAAGTATATGTATTCAGACACACTTTTCTTAAAGGTCCTTTGGCTTCTCTTACCTCCAGGGTTTCTCACTGATTAACATATCTCGTCTACTGTTTCCACATTATTTCCTCTTTTTCCTTTTCTCTTGCTTCTAATCTCTGTTATTCTCATGAATCTTCTTTTAACTTCTGCAGAAGTGCTTTAGTCCATTTGAGACTAGTCCATTTGAGACTATTGATTAATTTTATAATAAAGCATATTTGTTAGTATGGGTTCATGAGAAAGCTATATTCTTAAAAAGTGTTGTAAACATCACTTAAATTGATATTTTTTCTTCTCCCCACAGATAAATATCCCATCTTTAAATTATTCCTTTTACCTGAAGACATCCACAAAAGATTTCCGATGATGCATTTATAGGAACATGATTCTGCATCTAAGCCAGAAATCTGTAGGTAGTAAAACTTAGAAACTTTCCCATGTGAAGGAGCCTTGGAATTTCTAGTAATAATGTGGACCTTCGCCTGCAGCCAGAGCCCTGTGGCATCCAATCGCATCCGATCTTGGAAGCTAAGCAGGGTCGGGCCTGGTTAGTAACTGGATGGGAGACCGTCTGGGAACACCAGGTGCTGTAGGTTTGGGAGAAGGACCTGGCAACCCACTCCCAAAAATCAGTCCACCATTGAAAACCCTATGAATAGTAGAGAAGCACTGACAATAGTGTTTCGCCTGTCATACGCAGGGTCACTATGAGTTGGATGCAGACTCGACTCACAATGTGGACCTTCATTGAGGCACTCACACCAAGAATACCCTGCTGCCATTGTTACTAGTATGTATCATGTAACGTTGCAGTTTATTAACATCCAATTCTTGAATCTGTGCTTATTAAAATCCAGCTCTGCAATAGGATTTTTTGTGAAGTGGTTGACTGCTGATCTCCAATTCACTAGAAATGAAACAGAGAAGGTATATCTTGATGAAGTCAACATCCCAGATCACTTTTTCATTACATGAAGATTGTGAGAAAGATTGTTAGAAAAACAAAACCAATATCAAATGTATTAGATTTTGTATTCCTGTAACCAAAATATATGACAGAAACAAATTAAGGAGGGAAAAGTGTATTTTAATTCATGGTTTCAGAGGGTTTCAGAGGTTTCAGAGCTCAGTCCATGGCTGAGTGTGGTGGGGGCACATCACAGCAGATCAAGAAACCCAGCAAAGCCAAGACTCTGGGCCAGGTGTCACCCTCATTGGCCTGGCCCCAGTGACCTACCTTCTTCAGCCAGGCCCCACCACCTAAAGGTTCCATATCCTCTCAAAATAGCACCATTACCTGGGGATCAAGCATTCAGACACATGGGCCCATGTGGTACATTTTGCATTCAAACCATAACAGGAAGAGAAATAATATTAAATTACAGAAGAGAAAACAGGACAAAACTAGCTGAAATGGTAATTTTTACAGCTATGCCTTAGAAAACAAAAAGAAAACTGTAACAATGTAAACTCAAGTCCTAGAACAATTCCCTGGATGGGGACACATGTGCAAAATCCTGACAGTCACATTATAGTTCTCTATTGGATTCTCATGCAGGCTGGCATTAAGTTAGCATTAATTGCTTGAGGGCTCTATAACCCTTTTATTGAGTTTATTGAAAAGTGTTTGAGAAATGCCTATCTAATTCCAGTGAGCTGAGTAGGTTAAATAAAGCTTAAACGAAGCTTTTTCCATCTCAAGTATCTAAGTCATTCGGCAGTTTTAGGATCAGAGTGAGACTCCAGAGAAAAGAGTCAACAAAACCAGGCTATAAAATCAGGAAGGCATTGAATGTTTGGATTCAGGACTAGATGCAGGGAAAATAGAAAGAATGTCTTTAAAATTCACACTTTCTGCAACAATGCAAAACCAATCTACAAACATTTTGTTGAGATTGCAGAAGAGGGACATGGTGAAAGGTTTTCAGCAAGCAAAAGATTTTTCAAAGATGTATATTTAATTGTGTCTTAATGTTATTGATATTTTTAGTTAGCCTGATGTTCTTATTATTTTTAAGGACCTTGAAGTACTTTCAAGTCCTTTACATGATCTTTTATTACCTAAGCCTCGGAATGCCTCTGAGGTTTTCTGAGCCTACACCATAAATAATATTGGATTCTTCTTTAATCATCTGGCCACCTGAAAACACTAGGACTATTGTCAAAACCTTGCTAAATATTTTTGCCAATGAGGGACCCTAATGTTCAGTCTTCATTAACTTCATGCCAAATACCTTTCTCCCTGTTTCTTATAAACTTCCATTTTCTTAGCCAACAATTCTCTTACCATGAAATGTGCAAAAATTAAACAGCATGTTCTGTTATAGTTTTTTTATTGTTGTCTTGTCCTATTTTCAAACTTATAATAAGTATTTTATGTGCTATCACTTTCAAATTCATATTTGGATGTATATTTAACCTAGATATATCATGATTATATTTATCTTAAATATAGCATTATACATATCAGTTCCTGAAATTGTTGATTCATTTTTTATTGTGTTTTCCCTTTCTCTCCAGCTCTAACTCAATATTTTCTTCATATTTTGTGATATCATACTGTACAAATACGATTCTTACATGCAACTTATTTTTGATATTATATTTTCTGATCTCTATAGTCAAGTTGATAGTTTGTAACATCAATTGGTGATAAATGCTATGTTTGGAAATCAAACTTCATAACCACACATGAATATCAAGGTATTCATTATTTGAAAATATATTTTAATAATATTTTTGTTGACTATATTTTTCCCATCTTTATATTTCTCTTCTCAATTCTTATTTCATATGAACTTATAAGTATAAAATAGTGCTTCATCAATGTCCAAATGCAGCTGAACTATTGATATATTTTTAGAAATCAGACAAAAACAACAGATATGCATATGAGCAAATTCCTATCTAAAATAAATAAATAAATAAATATTTTAAAATTTGCTTAATTTAAATTTTTTAGTTCTAAAATTTTTATAAATTAATTTCCTAAAAATTCTCCTCTAGGTTTCTATAGACTTTCTCCTGTTTTCTTCTAGAAATATTTTAATTTTAATTTTTATTTGGCTCTATAATCAATTCTGCATTATTTCTGTATGTATGCTGTGCATCAAAGGCTTAATTTTTTAGGTTTTGCTTAATTTTCTTTACCCTTTTTTTCTTTCCATTCCTGAATCAACAATTTTAACTGTCCTAATTCAAATTCACTGATTCCATCTGTTCAAATTTCCTGTTGAATTCCTCTAGCAAATTTTTCATTTTAATTATTATACCTTTTTCCATCTCAAGTATCTAAGTATCAACTTCAGAATGTCTGTTTGGTTCTTTTT